>JAAEAF010005623.1:0-68252 GCA_011037195.1 Triatoma infestans | reverse complement strand
CCCTCGCTTCGACCAGGGGAAGCTAGCAAAAGCTCCTCAATACTCTTATTTAAACTCTCCGTGGAGGCACCCCTCTCCAGGCCTTTCAAAGGAGAAGCCGGGAGGTTCCCGGCAGTTTCCTGCCTCGAGGATGCGCCCCCACTGAACTCACCTACTTCTACTACATTGGCGGAACAAGTAGTCATGACTGCCTTGTTCCTCAACAGCACCGGAGACCTTCGTGGAGATTTTCGCACCCTCATTCGCCACGGACTGAGGGCCTTTCTTATTTTGTCCTTCCATGTGTTTATTTTCTTGAAAGGGGGGGTATAGTGTTAGTGAAGTATGTATAAATGTGGTGTTGAACTGTATGGTGTATGCTGTTTCCTCACCAGGTCCCTACAACTACAGGTACCTGGAGAATCTCCAGCGTGTAAGTCGCTCCCCCACATCCGCCCCAGGTCCTCCAGTGTCCAAATAGACTCTCTGAAGTGAAGACCTGTTTTCAGAGGCCCAGAAATGAGCCTCGTCAGGGCAGCGTGAGATCGCTGGTGTGTCTGTGATGTGGAGTGAGTGATATTGTTGCCACGGCGGATGCAGAGTAAATGTAGTGTAGCCCCGTCGTTGTGTCAGCCGCCAGTGCCCGATTGGCCGTGCAAAGTACGTTGTCCAGTCCCTGCGGCGTGGACGCTCGGGTTGGCTCCAACCCCACAACTAGAATTGTCTAAGCTTTCTACCAGTCACAGGGTTGTCTAAGTTACCACCACACCCAGTCGTTATTACACATGGTATAACTTCACAGACGGCGACATTCTTATGTGCAACAAACTCGGACATCTGAGGGACTCCTAAAAGATCTTTTCTATCGCAATAGATTTCGCTGCTGTATAGCAGCACTTCGTCTTACATCTTACAACATCAACTTCCCCATAAAATGCCATCTTTAGATAATCTACGGTTTCTAATTCATACAATATTAGTGAATACTAAAGCTTTCCAAAAAAAATCCGAGTTTTAAAAGATCTGTTAACGAAGTTGCGACTATCGAATAAGTTCTTTTTGGGTGGAGGGTTAATTTCTTAGAAACGTTCCATCAACTTGCTTTAAGCTTGGAATGCTTACTATAAAGATAAGAGAAGGGATCACCTCAGCGGTAGCACGCTGAACTCCAACGAGGAGGTCCCTGGTTCGAATCCAGCAGTGCTGCCCATAGATTTTCTTTCCTAGGAGCCTCTATAGCACAACACACTGTAACACAGAACACTGCTGAAAGGGCACAATAGATGTTTCAGGTGACAGTTACTACCCTAAAAAAATCTTTAAAAAAAAAATCTATTACTGAGATAAAACAGGTGGAGTTCGGAGTGAGATGGGAGGTTATATTTACTTCTGATAGTTTCATTAGCATACAAGTAGAAACTATGTACTTATAACTAACTAGTATTAAGTAATATAAAAGTGTCCGAAAAACTTAGTTTTGTTTGGACTTTTTCTTCTATTGAGTATTCAGAATGAGTTTAGGAAGAAAAATGATTAATTCTTGTGATATACTGCATAGATGGTCCTTGCGGAGGCGGTAGAACTGTAGTGAAAGTGGTGACAGCCGTTGCCGCTCCCTTTGTCATGATGTCCGACCTGGCCAGAGGTACCGGGGACGGAGCCTGTCTCCGAGGACTGCCCTGTCATAAAGTCTCTGACTACAATGGCACAAGGTAATAAAAAATCTTGACGCAAATTACAATCGAAACTTATTTTAATTTGGTCAATTTATTTTTAATACTTTCTAAAAATATGAGACTAGGATATAAGTCAAAAATTCAGTATAATCTGTATTTTATTGTGACTTAGCTATACCTATATATACACGTTTGTGTGTGTGCATGTTAATGTGGACGTAAGAATAAGATAATAAACAACCATTCCTCAGGGAAATGGGGAATTATAAAACAAATAAGTTGTGCGAATCTTATGCTTTAGACTAGAGAAAACAGAAACAGAAGCATTGAAGCCACTAAGTTAACGAGTTTAACGCGATTAGTTATTACTAGAGGGTAATGAAACTGCAACTGCAAAATGTTCATAAATTACAACAGAATTTTTATAAATTATATAATAATTATTTAAAAGGATTTATTTTTAATTAATAAACTAGTAAAAATGTTCATAACATGACTTTTTGCCAAGTTTTTTGTTATCACAAGAACAGTAATTTGGAGAAACAGAAAATAAACTCATTTCGGAAATGCATTTTGAGATACCTTTTGTACTGGAATGTTTTTATTTGTCAAATTTGGTCCCTGCGTGCTTCTATAAACAGCATTTCTCTAATAACGAAAAAGTGGAGTAATCTTAATTTGATACACAACAAGAATAAAAAACTTGGGTAAACGGAACTACATATTTTTTAATAGAGTTTTTTCTGTCATCAAAATTTATTTTAGACAGTAGATTAGCTCAGGGCGCTGGTCTCCCACTCGGAGGTCCCGGATTCATGCCTCTTCAGCTCACTGTGGTCCGGAACCTGGTACTGCAATGAGAAGGTTCCAGCCAATGATCATAGATATCGACGCTCTTTATGAAAATATATATAGATAGATAAGATCTTTATTAAGAATACCATAAATATTTATTAAGTACAAAATAAACAAAGTTCTGTTTACACAACTACTCATTTAATGAAATTCAATAAATAAAATATAATTCGAAATAAAGACTTTCCTTGGTCACCTTGACCTTCAGCGGGGTTATTGTTATTATTTTTATAAAACATCAGTATTTCTATTTAACATAAAGTAGTACAAATTCAAATTAACATAATATAGAAACAAACCAAAATATAAATAGTAAAAGACTAAAAATTGTATTCTTTTATCAAATAAATGTGTATCCAGGCCTCTCTGCTATAGTTAAATATCGGTCGCCCCATTTATACGACATCCATTGAAATATAAATTAATTCCTGTTTAGTAAGAGTAAGTGTTTTAAAATAACGAACACGGGATTCTTTTAGAATTGAACATACGGCCTCGAGATGAAATATATCTTCCGGTACTAACAATTGCAAAGTAGACATAATCTACTTGCTACTTCTCTGTAACGTACATCGTTTAAGCTCAGCAGATCACCCCGTAATTTCATTATGCACCTAATATGTCTCTTATAAGTAATCATCATTGGTATAATTATTTTCATATAAATCTAATTCAGTTTTTTATATATTCCCGACTAGACAGAGAGTTAGTTGCACTTTGGATACAATAAGACCGTGTACTGATTTACTAGTTTTTCTTTTATTCTTTCATAAATTAATTACTGTTTCATATACTTATCTGAGGTTTTTCAACTCTTGTACCATGATAATTTTTTTTTTTAATATTTCTTCAGCAATTAGCGTGAGATATCGATTAGCAGGTAGACTATAAGTTTTGAGAATATAATTCTTATGCAGTTCCAACATATACAAGTGCAAAGGTGGCAAAATTTTGTTTCAAGGTAGATGAAACAATTTGGGGTGCAATACATTGGTGAACTAAATAGCTTTTTAACAAAGCAATGGAGAAATTTATTGACTAGCGAGTACTCCCTCCATCCCCAAACCTGCGCTCGACAGCAGAGAACCACTCGCGATACTGAGTAAAAGACTTTCATTTTGGAAGACAGTGGTATGTTAGAGATATTAATTAGGTCACCCCATACCGAATTTAACCCCAATTTAGCCTTTTCAAACTTTCTCTTCAAATGTGTAGTCAATGGGGGGGGGGGGCTGCGTTAGAATGATTCCAAGATATTTATAGTGTTGACCATTTCAATCTGCCTGCCATCAAGCCACCACTTTTCGATTTTGCATATCTACCCCCATTTCTGAAGATCATAACTTTTGATTTATTTAAGTTTATTCTTAAATTCTAAAAGTTACAGTAACTACGAGGGTGGTTTGAAAAGTTCTCGGAATGTACAAAGAAGTGTCTTACCTCGGTGGAACTGCTTTTATTTTTCAACATAGTCTCCCTGTAGGCTAATGCATTTGGTCCAGCGATGTTCCAATGCCTTTATCCCATCTCGAAAATGAGATTCCTCCAGGCCTGCAAAGCACCTCTCCAATTCGTCACTACCACTCTCCTGCAGCAAGAGCACTGACGCGCCACGTGTTCACTCACAAAGGTTGTGTGATTATTGCCATCTAGCGGTGATTCCGAGAACTTTTCAAACAACCCTCGTATATCAGGAGTTAATCATTTTTTGCAAATGATACGGCCTTAAAAATATGTATATATTTTAACGTCTGCTAAGTTGTGGGGTGTGTCTAGATGTTTTCCCGTTCCTTTATTAATCCGAACAGTGTTGGAAAATTATTGTTCTTTATCAGCTCTTTCGGATTAGATACTTCTATAGATAATCTTCCTCTGTGAGGACGTAGAAAGAAGCAACGGGTTTTAGTGTGGCAAAGTACATGATTTACTTTACTCGGAGGTTAGCCGCGAGGGCTGTTGCTTAGAGTCTGGTAAATGCTGGTAGATTAGATTAATTTAAGAAGTGGACTAATCGATCCATCCATTGTGGCACCGCCTTGAAGTTAGAGTCCCACAACGCTAGCAAGTTTCATCAGGAAGTATGCTGATTCTTCATGAACGATGGAAGATTCAGGTTTCTTGTTCCTCGAGATCGGAGTGGTCTGGGAGTGCTCTAGACCTTCACAATAGCCAGGGACAGGTCTGGCTTCTCCACCAACTCCTAACACAGTACCTGCAGCACATCGCATATTACGCCCAAGAAAAGACTTATTTCTGTTGAGCAGACAGTGAGCTAGTGGGCGTAGAACAACCACCATTCTAGAATTTACCCTAACAGTCCCTAGTGAAGGCAGCGAATAAAAGTACCTAAAGGAAGCTCCGCCGTCTTTGTTGCAGCGAATTCACAGGTTCCGAAAGATTGATCATTTACATTTGTTGATGGATGATCTAATCAGGACACCTAGAGACGTCACAAAAGTTCAGGGTCATCATAGGGCGAACTAGCTAATGGCTACCTCGATTCTGTCCAGGTACCAAAGTCAAGTGTGTTAATCTGTTCCGATCCGTAATGCTCCATCAGCCCACCCAGCATACCCCTAATATTAATTCTGGACTAATAAGTATGTATGAAGCGCAATCTTGCCAAAAAAGTGTGGTTTGAAATGAGGCTGATCAAGAGAAGTTCTTCGCCTTAACCAGCAAAACACTATTTATTTTCCTGCAATAACTGGCTAACAATGCAGTGCAGTAAGACTTCTAATCCGCAGAATGTCAGTTTTTCAATTTGTCTTCTGCATTTGATTACATTCACTAGTTACGCACTCTGATATGGTGAACGAGAGGGTTTCATGGAATCTATAAATATGGTTTACATGAACATTTCAACGTTTGACATTTTAATTAAAAATCGATAGAAGTTTTTTCTCTAAGTCATTAAAACAATTTGTTTTTTTATTCCAGATATACATACCAAGTATCTTGCTGTTATGGGCTGTCAATGGACCTACTGGATGCTGTATCTCAAGAATTGGATTTTGATTTTCACTTGTACATGGTTCCAGATTCTATGTTCGGATCAAGAGTAGTAGATCCTGATGCGGGTACAGTCAAGTGAGTGAGTTTTTCCCTTCATTTTTCATATTGAATGAATGCGTTTATGATGTTTGATTCATCACTAATTAGCATACATAATAAATGGTTCTTCCAAATATGTACAAGGTTGAACATTATTTTCTGCTGATCTATCCTTAATTTCGGCAATTACTTGTCCATCTAAAAGGGTATGATTTGGATTCAATTAATCTCCACAGCGTTAAGGAAGTTAAGAACGAATTGGCACTTCAGGAATTCAGACGGTTCAACAATGGTTTAAAAGAAAGAGAGAATCAAAATTAATACGACGCATTTTTGGAAACACCGTCCCTGCAGGAGATTGAGAGTTCCTGTGCTAGTCTCGACATTTGGAAACGCCGACACATGTGGAATGCTCACACCAAATTCAAAACAATTATTATATAAAAGATATCGATAACTAATAAACGATTCTTGAAGGAAAACAAAACCAAAAACTCTTCCATGACTTTGTATTACAAAACTACAGCTTTGAAGTTTGTAGATCTGACAGAATTTTCAAATTTGTATCTATCTGATTTATATATTCAATTCAGACTATTATACCACTTATTGGCGCACTTTACTAAGTTTCAAACCTTACACTTACACGCTGCCATGAAGTAACATATGTGATTGGACACAAAGAAATAAACAAATATTGCTTGACATAGCAGCGCAGTTAAAATTCGATTATCTCGAAGTTTAAGCAACCTTCGGTGGAAACCACAGAATAGAAAAAGAAGATTACAATGGGACTGACCTAGAGATAACCTTGATGATTGAACTATCGCCTGCAGAATCAAACTAGTCCATTAATGGACTCCTCACACGACATTCACGCCAGCAGTCTCAATACATTCAAAAAGAATTGTTACCTTTTTTTCTGCAAAGTTGGGTTCCTTTTTTAGGAATAAAAACATTGAAGTGTATCTAAAAATAATCTTCCGGCAATACTTTCACCACAAACAAAAAACTGGCCTTCGGATTACATATAAATGGAAACTTCTATTTCTGAACTAAACAGATCTGCTGTGCGTGAACACCACACAATTTTCTTTTCCATCGCTGCGCAATTTGCAGCAAAACCAAACTTTATAAAACCACTTTTTTGAGGAAAGTTAAAACTTTCCCTTCTCCCCAAATCCCCGTTAAATGAATTTAATCGGAAAAAGTTGCAAACAAAAATTATAGGTCTCAGTATATACATAGTACACAAAGTTATAGGTCTCAGAATAAACATAGTACACTAAGTTATAAGCCTCAGTATATACATAGTACACTAAGTTATAGGTCTCAGTATATACATAGTACACTAAGGTATAGGTCTCAGTATATACATAGTACACAAAGTTATAGGTCTCAGAATAAACATAGTACACTAAGTTATAGGCCTCAGTATATACATAGTACACTAAGTTATAGGTCTCAGTATATACATAGTACACTAAGGTATAGGTCTCAGAATATACATAGTACACTAAGGTATACGTCTCAGTATATACATAGTACACTAAGGTATAGGTCTCAGTATATACATAGTACACTAAGGTGTAGGTCTCAGAATATACATAGTACACTAAGGTATAGGCTTCAGTATATACATAGTACACTAAGTTATAGATCTCAGAATATACATAGTACACTAAGTATAGGCCTCAGTATATACATAGTACACTAAGGTATAGGTCTCAGTATATACATAGTACACTAAGGTATAGGTCTTAGTATATACATAGAACACTAAGTCGACCAGTCCTTGTTTTTGTGGAGAAAATTGCAGAAAACAGAAAACACTGTACAGTAAACTTTTCTTCAGTCCCCAACTTTTGGCAACATATTTAACTTTCATTAATGTTATATAGATGATAGAATCGCATACCAAATTAAAATAGCATTTTAGTGGAAAGCGTAAATTCGCCCTCCTACAAAACTTCTCTACAAGAATTTTTGTGGGGAAATGTTTTAATTAAAACTTGTAGCTCCTAATTGGTGTAGTTGATTATCAAGTTTCAAGAAAACAGTTGGAGCTTTTTTTTTTTTTTTAGAAAATCACAAAAGAATGAGAAATTCAATCAGTAAAGTAGTGTTTCAGTGACCTTTTTCACCGAAACCTTATTATCAGGTCCTCTGGTGGAACCCTAATATCAAATTTCAATTTTCTGCAATTTTTTGTTTTGAGTTACACAACTAGTGGGTAGATTCTCCTCCCTTCATATTAAGATATCATCGCATCTCATCCTATTTACTTGTACACAGTATTATACATTCTATTATACACGTTTTATATATATATATATATGTGTGTGTGTGTGTGTGTATGTATATAACACACATTATACATATATATCTTATTTACTTATACACAGAACTATACAGATTGTAAATTTCTAAAGAAAATCAAAGAAAAAAAAGAAGAGTTATACCAATACAGAGTTATACACACACAGAGATACCAATTTCTAGAAACCACTTTTTCAGATTCAGGGGACCTCAAAACATGTATTTTCCCTTGAAAACTCAATTCCCATGAAAATTTGACACGATTGTAACACTTATAGTTAAGTCAAGCACAAATTAAGAAAACTATTATTAATAATAACATAGAAATTCAATAAAATCTCATTCCGATTGAACAAATGGACGGAAACTTTCTGACGCAACTCATGTTGGTAACTAAACGAAATGTGAAGATTAAGGCTTCATGCAGTCTTCATCTCTGAGATACCTTGTTTGTTTCTCTCTCTGGCACATTCACAAAAACACAGAGAGTAAGAGAGAGAAGACTATTAGTTAATAATACTTTCATACTGAGCGGAACTAGAAAATGTTTTGACGGAAGGGATTAGCTAAGTAGTTAGCATACTGGACTCCCATGCGGGGATCCTGGGTTCATGTCCATCAGTGCTGGTGTTTGATTTTCTCTTCTTAGGAGCCTCTACGCTCAGTGTCCGGTCTCTGTCCTCTACAACTCGAACTTCCCTCGTCTCTCTCACTCACTCGTCCCTTCTTCCCCTTTATCTCAATTTCTCTCCACCGTGAGCACCATTTTGAAACTGAAAGAATATGAATAACTGATGATATTTGTCAGTTTATTTGGAGAAAGTTGGTGAACAATTCAAAGAAAGGTCCCCCAAACAGAGAGATATAATGTGATACCGCGTATATAGAGGGATGGAGCAGAAGAGGAAGCACTTATACAGATGACGATGTCAAGTACTCTCTGGCAGACACCTGCCGGCTGCACTGACACCTCACACCTGATATTCACACATTCTCCTCGCTGTCATTTATTAAATACATAATGCTCATTGAATATACAGAGATATATTCACAGAGAACTGGGATAAAATTTCGATTTCACATATTTGAAAATTAACTGAGATGGCAAAATGATTTCCTGCCAATTTGATCACTCACCGGAAATTCAATTTTCGAGGGCCTGTATGTCCATAGAAAGACTCCTGATGTGAAAAGTTTTACTCTCCATAGCTCTACTTTTTTTTTTCTACTATGGAGATACGAGATGTAGACCGTTCTAAAAGAATTATTTGGAGAACCTCTGCCACGTTATACCTCCTTCCTCCATGCATCACTTGAACCACTTTTTAAAGTTATTAATAAAGACTTTTTAAATGTCCTTCTGCCTCGAAGGCAGTTCCATAGCGATACCACAAAAATGTTTAAGACTCTCCACGGCCAACTTATCGGCCTTTTTCTAACCAAGAAACGCCTTGACGACCTGTACATACTTCAACTACGCTAATATGGTTCGCCAACGCCTTCAATTCCAATTCAGATATTCCATTACAAATCTTGATATGGCGCCTACCGACTCTAACTTCTGTACTGCTATTTTCTGTCTGTCGATTTATAACAAATAAGTGACGTGGTCTCTAACCGGAAGATCTAAATGTTTTAATTGAAAGATAGATGGCAACACTGTTTTATTAACCAGTAATTTGAGCTGCGGTAAGGATTTCCTGAAATATGTTGACAAATAACTTACATCCCTTTTGGGAGAGCAGGGGGTGAGGATTCAGGTATTGCGAAACATTTTTTTCCATCAAGTAATACAAGAATTTGAGAATTTGTAAGTTTGAAAGTCTGCCTGAAGAACATACATACTTTGGCAATTATGTGAACATTTTTCTATATTGCAGATTAATTGGATATTCATTTTAGATCTGAATCGTTTCCTATAAATTTATTCCTATTATTTGAATACTTAGTAAACAGTCCCAAGTTGTCAAGAAAGTCGTAAGTCGTATAAATATTTCACACCAGATTTTTTACTTTCTCTTAACCTTCAATTGCGTTCGTGTCGAAATTGAGTTTTCACCGGAAATACACGTTTTGGGGTCCCCTGAATACGAAAAAAATGCTTTTAACTAATGGCTTGTGTGTGTGTGTAGAACACCTGCCCCCAGGCAGCTAAAACTGGATATTCCGTTGCATGATTTTCTCAAAACGACTCAAACGATTTTCTTTCAACTTCCCATGCTAATCCACACGGACCAATCCTTTCCTTTTATTTAAAACATTTTCCAGGGAAATTTTTTTTCTTGGGGGGATTTAAATTTAAATTGTATCAACTGTTTCATACCAGATTTTTTATATTACAGGGACTGGATTTTCATTTTCGATTTGGATCGTTTCCTCACTTCTAATTTAAACAGAAATGGCCACTATTTCTAAAGTACTTACTAAACTGTTGGAATATAAGTTCAAAGAAATGTGATTCTGAATTTTGCTTCGTTATTTTCTAAAACTTTGTTAAATAAATATTGTTTATTAACTCTGGCCTAGTCAAATTCTAAATCTTTTACCAAGTAACCGTACCAGAAATTTTCAATCAAGAACTGAATTCAGTGAGTTCTATGGTCAGTTTTCTAGGAATTTATAGATAATGCCACCAACAGGTTCCTTTCTTTATTCCATGAAATTTTAGAGGACTCATGGGACAAGAAGTGTTTAGAAGTTTAAGTGAATGTTCCTTCTCAGACTTTGTTTTTTTTACTTTCTCTTTTTTTGTTTATATTAGATTATATATTTGTTAATAACTTTTAACTTTTGTATATAAATAATTTATATTATTTTTGTTTGTATATGTTTGAAGATGGACTGGAGTGGTAGGCGATTTGGTGGCTGGGCATGCACACATGGCGTTCACTGCACTCAGCGTCTCCAGACCAAGGTCACAACATTTCGTATCTGTTTATTTTTTGTGCCATAGATTTTCACCACATACGCAACACTTCTCTTATTATCACAAGTATTATCAATATCAATCAATTGTAGAGACACAATAATAGATTAGACACTGTTAGTCTCTTACTGTTAGTAAGAGGAAATATTGTAATCGTCAAATTTTCGCTATCGAATTTTCACCGGAAATATCCGTTTTTGGTCCCTTGAGTCCAAAAGAGTGGTTTTTAGCTTCGTCTGTCTGTCTTCTCACTCTGTATATGTGCCAGCATATCTCAAAACGAAAAATCGTAGAATGTTCAAACTTAATATTTCATCAAAGTGCTGCCAAGAAGACCTGAGAATAAAATTTACGTAAAAATCGTCCAAATGGAAATGCCACCTTACTCAATTTTTTTTTCAGTTTTTACGCGATTTTAAATAGCTCCAACGATTTTCTTTAAATGTGTTTATTGCAAATATATCTATTACTTTCTGATTGATTTTTCTGGGGAAATCCATGTAGAGGGTTTTTGGGGAGGGGAGGGTTGGCATTAGGCTTCCTTCTAAAGTGTCAAGGTCACTAACTGGTCTTCCTTCTATATTATGTTAATGAGCATTAAATATGCAGCAAAAATACCGAATTAGACTAAAATCGATAGACTGCAAGTGCGAATTTACTGAGCGTTTTTTTAGTTTTCCTTCATTTTCCTGACGACACATTAGAGATTTGACAAATTTTACTTTCCCTACTTATTTTTTTTTAAATATTTATGTAATTAACTAATCACATAAAAAGCTAAAAAATATATTTATGTAGTATTTCAAACAATAGCACGATAATTTCTTCTTTTTATTTCCCATGCATCACAACATTGCCCAAAACCGTTAAAGCCGTTAGAAGTACTGTGTGTTATCTTGCTATTTACATCTAATCTTTCAGATTTTCTGTTGAATCATTCATTGATAAAACAAAGTTTGCAAATTTAAAGCTCTCTGTTATAAAAAAGCACTTCTTTTCATTCTTATCTTACTTTTACAACTTCCTACATAATTATATTAATTATTACATTAATTTTTTTCTGCTGAATTATTTTAGTGCTTGAACAAACCTAGTGTTTAGTTTATTTTTAATTTTTGTGTTTAGATTGATTCTTTGATTTGCATGAATTGTACAAGGTTTTTATATTTAGATTATTGAATGTTCTTAGTGATCAACCAACTTTAACGTAAAAGTTTACTATTGTTTTTCTCTTATCAAATCTGTATTACATTTACAGCCTTCTTTTTTTTTTTAATTTTAGCATTGTATTTAATTTTTTATTTTTTAAATTATTTAGTCATCTATTATTTATTAAGAAAAAAAGACAAAGTAAAAATGTTTGGAAGATAGAACAAACTTCGAAAAATATTAAACATTAAAACCGGTATTAATAAGCGGGGGCCCCAAGTAAAACAATGTCGGGCTCATTTAGCTAGAATACTGACAAATTTGGTATCCTAAAAAACATCCAGTGCACAAGTAATGTGATAATGGCTCTTTGTATATCGACCATTATTAATATCGAAGCGTGGAGAAATGATGTAATAGACAAAGTTTTAATTTCCAGAAATGATTTACATATGAAATCCATAATAATCTTGTTGTTTTGCACAACCAACTATTTATGTGTTGATGAGGTTTCATTAGACAGTGTAATTATTGACGAAACAAGAATAAACTGTTATGCGTTACAACTAACTTTAATTTACGAGGGATCTTGGGAAACAATTTAGAAAATGTATTACACGAATTTTTCGAAAGTCATCAATATGGGAGTATTGACAGCAAAACTAAATAAAGGAAACCACGACTTTTGATTATTTTTTTTATTACGATCGCGTCATATTTTAGAAATGGACGTAGATCAAAGACAATCTGAATTATACTGGGCAGCGAGACGTCGAATGGCTGACAGTACCATGACATAGGCTTAAAAAAAAAAATTTTAAATTGAGTTTTCATCGAAAGTAGATGTTTTGAGGTATCCGGAGTTTCTGTCTGTATGAGGTACTCTGAGAATATCGGTATAAGTGAGTGAATGTTTATTGCTCAGATTGAATGCTTGCGGTGAAGAATAATGCTCAGATTATACTTCAAATCTTTCATAAAGAGGAATTAGTTAAAGCTAATATAATCATCAACATATATTATTAGTATAATCTGATCATTCCCTCTTTTCATGTTCTCTTCATGGTCTCCGTTTGCCTGCTTAAAACCCAAAGCCAGTAATTCAGAATATAGCCTATTATACTAATATCTTGCTGACTGTTTTAAACCGTATAGCGGTTACTATACTCAACACAAAACACACATTCTCAGACTACCTCACATACATACTTCATCCATTTCTTACGTACATAGTTCATTCACATACTTCACTTCCAACATTCAGTTGGTTTAACATATTTTTTGCGGATCTCTTGAGAATCACATTTTCATTAAGTACCATATCTTTTAAAATATATTCTAATACCTCTGGGACCTCCATGCCATCAAGATTTCCGTTTAGAAGGTATTCTGCCGCTATATCTAACTGATTTATATCCATTTTCTTTTCAACAGCTAACGCTAATACCGATGTAATGGTATTAAGCCTAGCAACCAGGGAGAATGTTTCGTGGTAATCTATACCTTTTAGCTGACCACAGCCTTTTGCAACCAAGCGAGCTTTTCTTCTTTCTAAACTTCCATCAGATCCATATTTATTTCTTAATCATATTTGCAACCTATAATGTTTTGGTCTATGGGACGGTCAATTAATAGACCACGTTTCATGTAACTGTTAAGAGAATTCCCTTTTTACCGTCTACGGCCAGTGATTGGCTTCTTCTTCGATTAACGGTTCACTTGAACAAACTTCAAACACAGATGATGAGTCTTCGTAGATTGATTTCAAATTACCTTTCAATGTTTCAGTTAGATTCCTTTCTCGGACGCTCCCTTGCTCCAATTATTCGTGAATTACATGGTAATTCAGTCTGACTAAATTGTAAAGTGTTTTCCGATCTCAGCAAATCATTTCTTACATTAGATAGGAAATCGTTGATAATGAGTTAACATCTCTTGTTGCATATACTCTTCTTCCTTTAACATACTAAAATCTATGACCATTATCGGACTGAATGAATTTTGTGTTTTGATTTTCTACTAAATTGTTGTAGCCTTTGGGTGTTTGAATACTTAATGTTTAAACTTTAAGAATCTACTTCACACCATCTTGTGGCGCCAGTACTGTAAGAAAATACTTAGCTCCTCCAAAGGATTAGTACCCTCATTGGTCGACAAAGGCCAACGTGAACAATTTATAAAAAGTTCCTCAGAATTTGGAATTTTAGAAATGTATTTGCTATTTTTCTAAATTATATAAATTATGGAAATGTATACTGGCATTTTAGAGGAAAGTTTATCCTTCAAGTAACACTTTAAGCTTAACATTCCAGCTTCTCTAAATCTCACAAAAAATTATTTTTTGTGGGTAAAATGTTTCAGCTAAAAGTGGCAGCCTTGTTATGTGTGTAGGTAGTAGACAAAATTTAAAGAACGTCGTTGAAGCGGTTTTGAAAGAAAATTGCGAAAATCATAAAACAATGCAGTAAAGTAAACATGAAAACACTTCCGGTTTATAGATTTTTTTATCCTTTGTGTGAGTTGCAGTGTTGTAAAGATCGCAATATCAGTTTTCTGCGATTTTTCATGTTTGAAATTTTGTACTAAAACACAAATATAAAGACCATTTGCTTTTTTATATACTCAGATGAACGGAGTCACGTATTTCTGGTGAAAACTCAAATCTTCATATTTCGAAAATTAGACACGATCGTTAAGAGGAAGTGAAAAAAATTGTCCGTGTGTGTATGAATGTATAAACTTCGTTGCAAGACACAAGTGTCTTTCTAAAATTGCCTGACACCAACTCTAACACTATGAAACACAGCTTTACGGCTAAGAACCATACATTGAACATACATGCAGACACCAACAACAAGCGAGTAAGATCAAGTTCGTGGTGGATCCTGGCTCGTTAATCAGTGTCTAGCCACGTCTAGTACACTACTGTTCCAACTCTTTTCCAAAAGTTTTTAAATTATTCTTCGATAAATTAGAGAAATAAAATAAACTCTGAAAATGATTCACGTTTATCCTATTACAAGTTCATAATGGCGGACATAAAAAAATGGCTAACTTTAGCAGAGTACGATAATGTCGGTCACGCGGGGGAACACAATTCAAACCAAACGAGAAAGGAATTTTATAAATATGGTGGTAAAAGTTTTATGATAGCATGTAAATTTTAATCTCACCCGGAACTTAAGTTCCATTTAGTTCCGCGCACCACTGAATTAATGGCTGCCAGTAGACATCGACCGGAAATAAACTCTACCGTTTGCTGTCTTGTTGCCCATCCTTCGGCAAGCGCAACTCCTTTATTTATAATCTTAATTAAGCGGCCCCTCCACCCAACAGCGAACGAAATATTTCAACTGATCTATTAGAGCCAAAGTATAGTCTGAACTTTATTAAAACTTTCGTTATCTAAACCAACCACCAGGAGAGTGCTTGTATAGTCACTTCTCTATTCTGCTAATTCAGACAGTGTTGCCACCAAAACTATTTTCTTAAATGTAATACTTACTCTTATTACTGCTTTAACAGGAACTATGCGATCGTGTCAATTTTGTAATCGATTCTTTTGATCAAAAATGTATTTTTTAACTTTCCGTGAGGACGAAAAGTAAAAAAGAAAGTTTTTATAAAGCTGTGAACAAATGGGTCAAAAACGAAAAAAAAAATCACGGACGCTGGAACATGATATTCACTTTAGGTATCATCATCGTATCGAGCAAAACATGTCCGGAAGTGCAACCATTATTACTGGCAAGATGTAACCTTGTTGAGATTACCATTTTTCGGCGAATAATTTATCAGAAGTCAATCTTGGTAAGATCAAACAAAATAGTCAAATCATTTTAAGCTTCAATGCAAAATAGTTCTACCCACATTTTTTACAAAGAATTAAACTTGGACGTTAATTCTGCCATAGTGAACTGGATGTAAATAATACTGCACTTGGTTAATGAAAGTTAAGGAAGTGTGTTTCCTTTGTAAACTGGGCGAATAGGAAGATACAACACTTCACTTTGTAGCGAGCTATGTGAACGAAATATTTCAAAAAGTTCACGGTAATATACAAGTTTTATCTAACATATCAAAATACAGTAAATTCTTGACAAGAATACATAACAGATTTGAAGAAAATCTATTAACCGGGATTGTATTGAGTTTTTTACACAACAGATTTCTGAATTTCTGATATTCTTAAAACTTTCAATGCTAACTGCACATATTTAACAATTCGAAAACATTCCTCGGAAATATTTTTCTAGCAAATTGAATTTTAGGCCACAACTAATAATAAAGTCGTGTGTTCACATCAATCACATTGATATCGTTACGGTTATTGTATATGGAATTCTACGATTACAATCATATTGCTGCAGCTAATATTTACATGTAGCTGTGTGGTGGTACTTGCGAAATATGACAGACAAACTCCTTGACATATCGAGCTAGTAGGGGCGCTATCGTAAAGTTAAATTTTACTATTATACAATCGTACTCATATACTAGTTTGGTTCTAAATCCTAAAGTCATATTCGCCTCGTATTTTTCGCCATATTTATAAATAACTCAATAATTTCTTATTCCTTTTACTTTAATATTGTATTGGTTCACAGAGAAGATAAAGGAAATTCCTGTCAGATTTTCGACATGTTTCACGCAGTTTTTTTTTTTAAGGCGCGTCAAATCATGGTCATTGGAGACCGGAGCCTTTTCATTAAAACTGCCGGTAGTGTTTTTTAGTTACAAATGCATCCAGTGTTGAATACAAAAAAATGACTTGCCTATATCGATGTATCAAATTTTACATGAATTTTCCCCCTGAAACACCTGTTCTGTCGTCTCCTCACTACGAAAAACTGTTTTTGGCATAGGGCGTGCGCGTGTCTGAATACATTTTCTAAAAATAAATAAATTAATAAAAGAAAGTAAAAAAAATCGTAGAAAACTCAGACTTGATATTTCCGCTAAATTCCATCAACCGGAAGTGCAGCATTATTTTCTTCGAAAATGGCTCCAACGATTTTCTTTATACTTGGTGTACTATCTACACATGCACCTATTACTTTTATTTGAAACATTTTCCCAGCAAAATTTGTTTTTTGAGGGTTTGTGGGTGGCAACAATGTTATAATTTCCTTTACAATGCCACTTTAAGAAAGGTGTGCGAAACCACAAAATAAATAAATAAATAGTTACCAAAAGTGTGACATTACTATATTTCTGGAATTTCTTGAAAACTGCTTCAAAGAATTACTTTAAACTTGGAATGCTATTTTGCACGGATGGTCTCTCTTCTAGACTTCAGACCTCAATCCCTTCAACCATTACCTAACTTGGATACATATACTTCCACCACCTGTGTTTATGTCAGAGCTCAGGGATATCATCCAAGTTTAAAGAAAATTTCTCACCTAGAAATATGAGAATTAATTAAGAAAGTCGTGAAAATATTTTTTACTTGCTCTGATTTTTTTATGTAAAATGTATTTACTGTATTTATGAAATGATATCGGAGACAGAAACAGTGAAAATACCCACAATGCGACCTAAATCCCATTAATTCATAAATTGATTAAATAAAATTTATAAATTCGCTAAATAAAATTACCTTTAGGTAAAGTTTTAAAGCAATCATGGTGGCGGTGCTATGTAAAGCGGCAGAAGGAAGGTTACAAACTTTATGATCTATATTCAAATGTGGCGCCCCCTAGCCCCACTTTATCACATTAACAATTCCAGTCTTGCTGATTGCTCGACCGGAATAATCCGATTTACACTTTGGCTGGAAAATTAATTGATTTTTTTGTCTATCTTTCTCTCACCCCTCTTTTTCTTAGTATTGTTTGTATTGCGGCAGTCGTTTTTCGTTCGCAGTCATACACTAAATAAACTAGTTTACTCACACTTTATTAAATCATCAGTTTTTAGAATATATTATTACACTTTATTTGATTAGTATTTATATCTGAGATGATATTTATATATGAGATGATATTTATATATGAGATGATATTTATATATGAGATGATATTTATATTTGAGATGATATTTATATTTGAGATGATATTTATATCTGAGATGATATTTATATCTGAGATGATATTTATATATGAGATGATATTTATATCTGAGATGATATTTATATCTGAGATGATATTTATATCTGAGATGGTATTTATATCTGAGATGGTATTTATATCTGAGATGATATTTATATCTGAGATGATATTTATATCTGAGATGATATTTATATCTACGATGATATTTATATCTGAGATGATATTTATATATGAGATGATATTTATATATGAGATATTTATATCTGAGATGATATTTATATATGAGATGATATTTATATCTGAGATGATATTTATATCTGCGATGATATTTATATCTGAGATGATATTTATATCTGAGATGATATTTATATCTGAGATGATATTTATATCTGAGATGATATTTATATCTGAGATGATATTTATATCTGCGATGATATTTATATCTGAGATGATATTTATATCTGAATGGAAATAAAATAAATAAAAAACTGAAATCTGGTGTCAAACACTCGCACCATTTACTCTTACTGCGGCAGTTTACAGAGATTTAATTGACAAATTCTCTTTAAACATACAATTTATAAATATGTGGGGGGTGGGTCTGCAATGCTGGGTAACATCTGGTATTTTATCGGTCGTAGCATGCATATTCCTTTTCTTCCTCATCAGTTTGGAATTTTCATCTATCGTCAGAACAAATTCACCAAATTCGTGAAGAAAGTCACTTCAACGCAATGTTTCTGTTGCACTGAACACGTGTTGGTTTGTTAATTTGTATGTCCCCCAGTCATGATGTATGTAGACCATATGTTAAAAATATTGTTTTCGTATTCAGGGGATCTCAAAACGCTTTGGTGAAAACTTCATTTCGAAAATCTGGCACGATTGCAATTCTTCCTCTTGCTACTATCAGTAAGAGAAAGTGAAAATAATAATACATTATATCAGAATTACCTTCTGAAAACTTGAACAATATAAATTACAGAACTTTCTCTTATTCCTAGTATGAAATGTAACCTATGAAATGTTTGAAATTGTTTTAAGGTCCCATGGGCGAAAAAACAATTTTTTCAGCGAATCTCTTTTGTGTGTGTGTGAGAAACAATATATAAAAAAAAAATCACAGGGAGCGCCTAATTAATATTTCCTTTAGATGTAAGACGGCCATGTCTGTCGCCAAGCTGTTCGTCACATTCCGTCAATTGGAAGTGCAATTTTACTTACTGCATCGAGTTTCTGTCTTACTGCTAGTAGAGGAGGGGAGCAGGTGTTGCGACAGTATCCAGATTTTCGAAATGGAGTTTTCACCAGAAATACATGTTTTGGGATCCACTGAGTCACTGTGTGTGTGTATGTGTGTGTGTGTGTGTGTGTATCATCTAGAAACTACATTAACAAAGAGCTATATACCTTTATTTGAAACATTTCTCCGGGAAAATTCATTTATGGGGGTTTTTGATTGCGGGAGGGGGTTATGTTTTCTATTTGAGTTATTTCTGTTTATTATATCATTCTATCATCTATATAATAGTAATTATAATAAAATGTGATGCCAAAATTCCGGGTTTGATAAAAATTTGTTTACTGGCAATGCGACTTTATTAACTGTTTTTTGCGTCTTTCTCCATAAAGAGAGACCACATGATATACTGACCATACACACAAAGGCCATCCCTTTTGTCTTAATTAGTTTCCAGAATAAATTAAATGGGTGTTGGGGGGAGCAGAAGTTATGCTTTTCTCTAAAGTGCCATTTCACTTCATTGTATATACATATATATATCATCCATAGAGTATTAATTAGAATTAAATTTATTGTCAAAATTTCCAATTTGAAAAATCGGTTGACCGGAAGTATGAAATTACTGAAAGAGTTTTTTCAGTTTTCTGCGATTTTGTTGCTCAAAAACTGAGTTTCATTAAACTTACGGAATACTAACTAGACAGACAGAGCTCCTAACATTTGTGTTTAAATCTTTTTTCTGAAAAATCTAATTTCGGAGAGATGGAACTCCTGTACTCCAGGTTAGTGAGAATTACTTCTGGAGACAAGTGTAAATTATGAGTTTGAAGGAAGCTTGTCAGTTATTACTGTGAATGGCTCATCACAACACTTAGTTTTCGCCACTTTCTTGAAAACATCGTTTTCTTCATACACACACAACTATTATTTTTGTTTGCACATTTTCCCGGGAAAATGGGTTTTTTGGTGCTTTGTGGGAGGACGAAGCGTTCATTTTAACGCCACTGTTGCCCCATAATGTGAATAATGTAGCACTTCAGCGCAATGCATGATTCTACCATATATCTAATATTAATATTTATTTATTTAAACATGGGTAGAATTCCATGGTCTTGTACAGGAAGCGGACGCCACTTGTATCTTTGACAGTGTTTTGGTGGATATTTGTTGTTTACTTTCGTATTTCAATATCTGATCTTTGCTCTTAAATCGTTCTGTTTCGTCTCCTTTAAACCTAATCTCCAAGTCTACTTTCTCCATCTCAACTTATAATTTACTTCCGTTGGGATATCTATTGCAGGTCATGGGTTAGACTCAGTTATTCAGAGAGATTCCAGATAAACAACAACACGCACAAACTTACTTTGACACTTAATGATATGGAGGAGAAAGACATGTCCTGGAAGTTACTTATTTGAGCAAATAATGCTAGACATTATTACCATGTTTCATCCTCTGAAGTGTAGTTTTTATTCTGGTACTCAAATATAGACAAATCCAAAAAAAAAAAGGTAGCGTCTGCAAACTGAACAAGACCCGAATTCCAAATTCTTCATATATTCTTAGAATAAAAACGGATAACCGGAAGTACGACTTTATTGGGGAATTTTCCCGAAAATGACTGTAACGACTTCGTTTACACTTGGAACACTTACTGCAGAGATAAGAATCTTCACTTTTATTTGAAATATTTTTCTTAATCTTTATTCTGCAATTGATTTTACGTAGTTGTGGGCAAATTGTGTCGTTAAATGTCAGATGTTATATAGGTTGGTTCAGCGCTACTGTCGCTTTTCTACTACCTTTATGTTTACGATAAGACAGATGAGTAAAATTTGAAGTTTCAAGAAAATTTGCCATTGTGTGAGTGTTTCACATCAGTTTTTTTCAATTTTTATGACGTTACTTAGATCATGACTATGACTATTTAGATAATGACTGTCAGAAAAAAAAGGAAAAAAAAAAATGATTTCAACTTTTTATTTATTTTATAGATCAGAAGTGATAGACTTTTCCACGCCCTACTATTTCTCGGGGGTATCCTTCCTGGCTGCACCAAATCAACGAACCGACATACCATTGTTAGCGTTCTTATTGCCGTTCTCGCCAGAATTATGGATAGCGATATTCACTTCGTTGAATGTAACAGCTGTTGCTGTTGCCATTTACGAATGGTTGTCACCATTTGGATTGAATCCTTGGGGCAGACAGAGAACCAAAAATTTTAGGTAAGTCTTTATTTTATTAAACTATTATATAAAATGCAAACAAAATAAATCGATAGCGAATTATCTTCCGATTATCTTCTGATTTATGGTGTCTCATCATAAATAACAGGGTAAAATAATGCTTCTTTATTGCGGTCAAGGTACAAGGCAAGTTTTTAATGTAAAGTCCATTTTAAAATTGGAAAAACTATTTAAGACAGTTATGATTAATTAATACCTAAACATATCTACGTATACCAGGGTACCCTTTTTTTCCACTAAGTGCCCAATTATGTGGAAAGATGTGACAAGATTGTGAACTGATGTGACAACTCCACATGTCCGAGAGCTTGTCATCCTGCCTGAACTTCTATCAACTACTATGAAATGGTGTTTGCACTGAACCTAATAGAAGTGCCGCTGCTTTACAATTATTTAATCATCAGTGCATGCTCACCCAGTTGAAGAGCAATTTTTTAGTGATTGGAACTGTTTTAATACAAGTTTCCAGTGCGCTGAAGGTATTATTGTTGTGTATATTAATAAGTTAGTGTCAATAAGATATATCCAGGGAACTCATTACTTTACCGTGCTCTTTTGATCTGTATCTATTGATATTGTTTATTTGTCAATACTTAACAAATATGTCGACTAAAATTTGTTGATTTAGTCAACATGGTTAATGAAACAAAGATGGTGTCATCTGATGAAGCGGAGTGTCAACCAGTTGCGTTCACAGCAAAGGTCATCCGCGTAGGACTTGAATAAGGCTGGACAATCCAATTTCTACAAAATGACCCGAATGTTGAACGAGCTCTCCGATTCCAGCGAGATATTAATCACACAGTCAGGAAGAAAAGATTAATAGTCTATGAAAGTAATGTCAGTAACAATTTTGTAAGGATGTTATGTATGTATTTCTTGTTTCTATTACATACTTATATACCTTTAAATATTTATCATTTTACGAACGGACTTTCATTTTTTTGTTTTTCAAGATATATATATTACATTTGATTTTACGTTGAAATAAATGACTGCATTATGCCCATTCGGTTTACACGGTTTTACGAAAATACTAACCATAATCTAAACCTAATATAAACATGGACGAACAGGACACCATTTGAAAACGTGTAAAACATATGCCTTGACGGGAATCGAACCCTGAATTCTCGCCCGAAAGGCGAGTGCGCTAGCCACTAGACCAACGTGTGAGGACTTTTGTTTCTAAAACTAATCGAAATGATTCCACCTAATTGGTGGAATTTGGCCAACGAATAATACGACTAACCACAACATTATCTTCATTTTTATACGCAAGTCTAGATTTTGACATCATCTGTCACAGGCCGGAACAAACTAATGGCTTCAGACAGTTGCGAAATAATATCTGAAGAGAGAAGACAGGAAATTAATTTTCTTCAATAAATAGTGATACTTTTGTTACGTTGAATGTTATTAGCTACTCTGCATGGAGCACATGCATTTATAATATAAAAAAAAAAAATGTGTATTTATATATAAACATTTGTATGGAAAGAGGCAATAAATACATGTACAAAATAAATATAAAATATATTTGTTCAAATAGTATTTATTATTGTATTAAATTATCAAGATAGTTTTGTTTATAACAAACTTTGTATAAATAAATATTTTTGTAAAAGAATTGATTTAATTTTTCTGATTTACATTGACCACATGAACATGCTGTTGCTTTCACAGTAAAATCTAACAGTACACAGTGTATTGGGAACCAATCACCATTAAATTCGTCACATAAAAGCTAGATTCAATAGTTGCATAGCAGCGCATCGATGATCTCACTTAAAAGTTGGAAATCCGATCTCCCACCAAGATCTAGGAATAACTGAAATAAAAGGCTGGAAGAGGCTTAGCATCAGTTACCAAATCAACTTTGAAGAGTTACGGATCAATTGCTACTTGAAGGAATTAATGAATTTGAAAGTCATCATTGATAGGTTCGGCAAGTTAGCAGTTACACTAGCTAATTGACAGTTAGAACAATCAAGAGTTCTAGATTAGATTCTTTGGGGGTTGACTATCCAGTCTAAGCCAGCCACCCTATGGGTCCATTGTGGCACCCCAAGTTAGAGTGCTCTCTCCAGTCTTTAGAGTCTTAATTATACATGGGAGTCTGGAGAGACTGCTGGATGATTCTGTTTTATTAGACTTAGGAGTCCAGAAAAAGACACTTGGGTGAAGCTTACAGGTGTCAGTTTGTTCTCTCCAAAGAAGCGAAACCTCAGCCACACAAGCCCCACACACTGACACAGTACATGCAGTGCTGTTTCTTCTTCTTCCTGATAAAACCTACACAGGCCCTTGCGATGTATGTGCTTGTCAAGTCTACAGTGGCCTTACTGGCACTGTAAGGCCACGCTACCAACAAACATCACTTTAGACGACTCAGATCAGTCACCGCCAACATTCTACTCACGCTACCAACAAACATCACTTTAGACGACTCAGATCAGTCACCGCCAACATTAAACATCACGCTACCGACAAACATCACTTTAGACGACTCACATCAGTCACCGCCAACATTCTACGTCGCGCTACCAACAAACATAACTTCATTGCTATATGGCTAAATGGAAGCGATAAACGAAAAATTCGTTAAGAAGAGAAAATATATATATATATATATATATGTATATATTTATCCAAAACTGTTACGCATTTCAAAACTGTTACGCATAATGAATAATGTTTTTTTTCTTCTATATTTTGCAGCATGTCTTCAGCCCTGTGGGTCTGCTGGGGTCTGCTATGCGGGCATTTAGTAGCGTTCAAGGCGCCTAAATCTTGGCCAAACAAATTTCTAATCAATGTCTGGGGTGGATTCTCCGTCATATTTGTAGCATCATATACGGCCAACATTGCAGCTTTAATCGCCGGATTATTCTTCCATTCAGCTACGGCTACCTACCATGATAATAGTGTGAGTATATAACCAAAATTGATTATTCAATAGGCTAGCCTCAGCCTCTGATAAAGCATATCGATGTGCAGTTTATATATCGACCAAGCAACCTGAACAGATTACATACCGACAATCATAATTTGAAAATTTAATCTACGTATACCAGTCTTGCCATCCTGCCAAATTCTGCTTGGTAATACTTACTTGCTCTTACTGCTTTAAAAAGAATTCCTATTATCATATTTCTAATAAATTATAAATATAAATAATAAATTTCTTCGAAATTCAGTTTCCATCGGAAAACAATTTACCAGTTAATGGGAAAATTACTATATACACTTGTCTTCATTAAGGAAACCCTCGAACCACTCCAACGGTTTTCTTTAAATTTCGTAAACTAAATGTCAATATTACAATTTTTGAAGGATTCTGGGAAGATTGGAACTTTGAGCTTATCTGAGTGTCTGATCAGTTAAAGTGTAAGGTATACGCTCACTTGTACAATATAAAAATTATAAGCATCGCTAATCCGAGGAAAATCGACTAACCGGAAGTACACCCTTATAGAATGGGTATCTGAAAGTGCCTCAAAAACTGCCTCCAACAGTTTTCTTTAAACTTGGAATACAAGCTGCAAACATCAGATCTATCACTTTTATTTCAAACATTTTTTCGGATAAATTAATCTTAAGAGGTTTTTTGGAAATCTATGAAGTAAGATGTTTCATGTGTTATTTGGATTTGGTGAAAACTCTATGCACTAGTATATTCCAGCTGTCTGTGTACAAACAGACCAACCAACATGTTCCCCACAGACGTTGTAATGCAAATTCCAAATTTATCACTTGTATAAAATTGTATTGTTATGGTTGATTTTTTGTATTACTGTCTCTCTCACTGCAGCAGTCAAGGAATAGATGTCCTTGACCACCTTGAAATCTATTCGAAATTGACTTTCCAATCGTAAAAAAAATTATGTAACGGTTTCGGATTAAAATCCACCATCGCGATTCTCTCGAATACAGGTCCGATGGACTTTCTTTACTAACTAACTATATACATGTATCCGTTGAAAAGGAGAACCATCAGAAAGGATTTATAACATTAGATTAAGGTTAATTAAATTATATATTGTGATCTTCTAGGTTTCCGCGGCCATTTGAGTTTTCGGGTTGTCGTTACACCTTGAAAGCGAATAAAGCAACCTCTGCCTTCTGATTCTGCCTCTGTCTTCGATATTCTGTGTACCGATATTTATTTTATTGGTAATTGATTTTAAAATGTTAAAAAAAAAATGATTAAGAACTTTTACTAGACTGTTTCTACTGTAATTCCTATTAAGAACGTTGCTATTATCTATAATTTAAAAGATTTTCGTTAAA
Organism: Triatoma infestans; assembly: GCA_011037195.1. Taxonomy (NCBI): domain Eukaryota; kingdom Metazoa; phylum Arthropoda; class Insecta; order Hemiptera; family Reduviidae; genus Triatoma; species Triatoma infestans. Next base: position 42,456 of record JAAEAF010005623.1, on the reverse strand, counting down.
AACTTGGCAACTTTAAATTAACAATTCGTTTCAAATTAATTTTCAGTTATTATGGCAAAGAGTGGGAGCCCCAAGAGGTTCCGCTTCCGACTACTATGTACATCGTGCAAACCAATTATTATGGGAGCATATGCAAAGATATCCAGTACCTGATGTTGCTACTGGTGTGCAATATCTCAAGTAAGTTTCTTGAAGAAATCAAAATAATAATTTCCAAGATGTGCATTATTAAACTTTTAATATTCAAAATGTTTTGTGGGAGGTCATTTATTTATTTAGTGGTTTGTCTGTATTAGCATTAACCAGTTATTTTGTTTTTGAGGGCTGGAAAAAATCAACATATTGACATTATTAACTGCCTTTGGCTTCTAATTGCCTCCAACTTGCCAATATGTTGTGGGAAAAAAACAGCTGTCTTTTCAAATTAAAATGTACCTTTTTAATGTTCCATAAGGCTCCTGCACCCTCTTCCCTCCCCTTCTTCATTCTCCATCCTTGCAGAGGTAAGGGTATCTTGAGCGATGCGGCTCTTATTCTTAATCTTTTAGACATGTCATGTCACTGGTGGGGGCCAGTTCGAGCAAGATCTGTAATTAATGAGGAGTAAAATTTATAATAAAATATTACTTTTCTTCTTATTCAATCAAAAAACCTTTATAATATCATTTTGAAATTTCTTATAGGAATCATGTTTTCATTCATAACTTGTAATATATCGCTCAAAGAAAAAAAACGTAAAAAGTAAATTTTTCTTACAAAGAATAGAGGAATCTATTTCTTAAATAAAAACCACACCTCCCCATTTGAAAAAATGAAGTTGGTGCCTGTATCTCGCTTCTCGAAGCACCAAAACAAATTTGCAAATTAATTTGGATTTCTAACAGAAAACTACGGGGACACGTATTTTTTTATTTTTTTTCTAGCTATCTTAGTTTCCGAGATATATATATATATATTATTATTATTATTCCCAAAAGGGGAGGGAAGTGAACCCTACGCTATCCAAAGCCCCCTCGGGCCCATATAGCTGCCCCTAAAGAATACCTACCACTGGGACTAGAATGAAAATCCAGACCCAGGTTTTAACCATCTAAGTTTCACAACAGACCGAACAAATCGGACCAAAACCTTAAAAGGACACAGCTTAAGATCCTCTACCGACATCCTATTCCGGCCGAAGGTTATATATATATATGTTGTTTTGCTGTGTATATGAGTGAAATGAACACAGAACTACAATGTACCGAAGAATAATTCCTAATCCGACTTATATTTTTATTTTATTCCCTCTGATGAACTTATATATGCAAAAAAGTGCTTCCTTTTCCATTAGTGCCAACATGCTTTTGAGCTACAAGGAAATCGTACGTATTTGGACAGTTCAGTAAAAAACTTTCCCCTTTTTTTATTGTATAGTTACAGCTATATTGTATAGTTACAGCAGTAAATCATTGATATCGCCACCCTCTCCGTTACCGCAATCGCATTTGGGACTATTTATGATGTGTATTTTATAAAGGTGCGGCTTGGTGAGGTTATGGTTAAATCTCAATCGCATTATCGTGGTACAAAAATGCCTTTCCCCATCCAACTCTTCAAACCAAGGTTTACAAGGTATTCAATGCTGTGTCTGAATAATATTTGCCTGTATATTCTTTTCCGTATAGATTGTTGTGGGAGGTTATTTGATAAAAATCGACATGACATCTTCCCGAATGAGTGCCGAACATTTATGTAGTCAGTCGAACCTGCTACCTACTGGTTGTATTTGTGAACCAATTTCGAATTCAAATATTTGGTATAAGCGTGTAACTTGTGAAAATACAATAAAATATTGTTAAAATTAACTCGGCGTGTTTTTATTTGACTTTTCTTTACATTTAATCTGTGTGGTTGAAATTATAAAACTTGAAAAAAAATCTTCAACCTATTCGCAAGTGGGATAACCAATAACCAAGAATTTGTGTTTTATTTTTGGGTTCACTACTATTATTTTCTGGACAGGGTTTAAAACAAAAAGGCAAAAAACATTTTCAATGTTTGACTTTTTAGTGAAAAATGGTATTTTTTTTTAAATAAAAAAAAAGTGATATATAAATATATTGAATATGTTTATTAGAAATGGTACGTTGGATATATTGATCGCTGATACTCCAATTCTTGACTATTATCGAGCAACTGATCAAGGATGTAAGCTGCAAAAAATTGGAGACGCAATCAATGAGGATACTTATGCCGTAGGAATGGTTAAAGGATTCCCACTGAAGGTAAAGAAAAACTTTGTTTTATCGATTTATTTCGCAACAGTCATTGAGGTGCAATCAATGTTTTATCGATATATTTCGCAACAGTCATTGAGGTGCGATCAAAAAGCATCTATAAGTTTTTAGAAATGAAAAGAATGTCTGGTGTTATTTAAATGAATTAGATATTTATTTTACTGATTTTTTGTTTTGAAATCATAAGACTTATATTGTTATTTCAGGATAGTATATCAGCGGTAATTGCTAAACTTACTAGCAACGGATATATGGACATACTGCAGGAAAAATGGTATGGCGGGCTAGCCTGTTTCTCCACGGATACGGATATGTCTCAACCAAAACCTCTAGGGGTGACTGCTGTTGCCGGTATTTATGATAATAAAATAGGAGTATAAAATGACAGTAAAGTAATAATAAACAAAACTACTAGTAAGAAATTGTAATAAAAAGTGACTTTAATTTTTCTGTTTTTAGGTGTATTTCTACTACTTGGTTTAGGTGTGGTTATGGGATTGTTGATACTACTTGTTGAACATCTATTCTATAGATACACCCTGCCTATACTGAGGCATAAACCAAAGGGAACAATATGGCGTAGCAGGAATATTATGTTTTTCAGTCAGGTAATTATGACATTCAAAGAAATTATATTTAAAATTACGTACATGGTTTTCATTATATTTTAAAATTTGCCATATTTCAATTAGTGACGAAATTTCGTAAGGGTATTGTCGCTTAGTGAGTAAATCATCAAACTACACAACAAGTAACAGTTTGATCATAATTTGAACAAAATATGAAACTGTGATAATAAAATAATAACAGTGATAATAATAACATTGATAATAACATTGATAATAATAACAGTGATAATAACATTGATAATAATAACAGTGATAATAACATTGATAATAATAACAGTGATAACATTGATAATAATAACACTGATAATAATAACAGTGATAATAACATTGATAATAATAACAGTTGTTGTTTTTTTTTTCCGGGGAGTAAAATCCAGTGGATACCAGGTTGGCCAATCCTGGGGACGCACATCCTTGAAACCTCCCCGCCTCCTACCTTAACCTTCCACGGAACCGTTTACCACATTACTTCGTGGAAGGCCTTCGCTATTAGCCCTTTCGGGCTTCCACATCTTGAGGCCAGAACTTTTCTTTCTCCCTCTCAAGTGGTACGGGACACTTGCTGGTGAGGGTGTGTGCTCTCCACGTACTTTTTCTTCCTCAGGACGTCCTCAACAAACACAGCCACTGCTGCCCATCCACTCTCCTCGCGGAGCATTCTTTGACTGACGTCCTCCGGGCTAAAATCGCCTATTACATCGGCCGCTCGTCTTCTTTCCGCCCTCCACCGACTACAGGCAAAAAAGACATGGTAGGCATCCTCCTCCACACATTCGTCGCAGTGGGTACATTGAGGGTCTTCTATCTTTCCGATCCTATGGAGGTATTTTCGGAAGTACCCATGCCCCGTCAGGAACTGGGTGAGGTAATAGTTTACCTCCCCATGTTGCCTCTCGACCCACGGTTCAATATTTGGGATCAGCCTCGCTGTCCAGCGTCCCCGCTCATCTGCATCCCAGCGCTCCTGCCAAGCACCTATCGTCCGGGCACGTTCTTCGCGCCTTTTCCTGGCCTTTGGCAAGTCCTCCGCTTTCCGTAAGTACAGGCGCCTGCGCTCGGCTGCCAGTAAATCGATTGGGATAGTGCCCGCGACTACCATGACCGCTGGTTCAGACACCGTGCGGTAGGCGCACGCCACTCGCAAAGCGCCTCTACGCTGCACTCCTGCAATTCGCTTTCTATACTTCGCGAAGCGAAGTGCTTCAGCCCATACTTCCGCTCCATACAGCAGTACCGAATTCACCGCTACCATCAGTAGTTTTCGCTTGTTTTGGGCCATACGTGTTCGCCATGAGCCTCGCCAATCTGCTTGTCATGGCCGCCGCCTTGTCTGCTACATGAGCTATGTGGGGCCAGAAACTTAACTTGGTGTCTAACATGACCCCCAGATATCGGACTGCCAGCTTTGTAAAGATCTCCACCTCACCCACCATAATTGGGACCTCTTTTGGTATCCGCTGGTGGCTGAGTGCTACTATTTCTGTTTTTTGGGTCGAAAGAGTAAGTCCCATGCTTTCCATTTCTCTCAGTACCCGTCGCATGACCATATTAAGGTTCATCTGGACCGCCTCATAAGTCCTAGCTGTGATCACAGCCGCGACATCGTCAGCATAGCACACAAGGTACGCTCCTTCTGGCATTTCCACTTTCAGGAGGCGATCATAGGATACGTTCCACAGGTCCGGTCCAAGTACTGAACCTTGCGCTGCTCCTGCTGTGAGTCTCCTAATCTGCTGCCCCTGCGAATCGCTATAAAGAAGTCTGCGGTCGCTGAGATAGCTTCTCATTATCCTCATCAGGTATTCAGGGACATTAAAAGTATCCTGAAGCGCCGTTAGGAAGTCTGTCCACCTCGCAGAATTAAAATCATTTCGGATATCGAGGGCGACCATGAGTACGATATCCCTCGAATGGTGGTTACCAGCCTCTGCTCTTTCCAGTGTCCCCACTACCTCCGTAATAGCATCCACAGTGCTATGTCCTCGCCGAAAGCCAAATTGCCTAGGCGAGAGGTCTCCGGCAATCTGTATGGCCCTATGCAGCCGCGGCTGGATGAGCTTCTCGAGCAGTTTACCTGCCGTGTCCAGCATGGACAAAGGCCTGAAAGACGAAGGGGATGTTCTATCCCCCTTACATTTATCAATTAGTACAAGTCTTGCCAGCTTCCAACGTGTACTAAAGACTCCTGCCGTCAAACAATTATTCTACACAGCGAGGAGAAAATCTGGGCATTCATCAGCCACTGCCTTTAATACTTTAGCAGGTATACCATCTGGACCTGGGGCTCTACGGTTCCGTAGGCTGCGGGCAGCCATTCTTAACTCGTCCTACGTGAACAACGGGATCTCTCCCGACTCCCGCTGGACATCTGCCTCTCGTTCCTCATGTACAGGAAACAGCCCATCTATAATCCGGTTCATTTCTTCAGCGCTCAATCCGTTTACTGGGGGAAGCAGGCCAAATTTTTTCATTACGACTTTGTAGCCTCGTCCCCACGGGTCTTGCTCTACTTCGTCACACAGTTTGTGCCAGCATGCCGCCTGGCTGTTTTTAATTGCTTGTCGAAGCCTCTTCTTTGCCATCCGTCGTTCTTCTGCTCTGATCTCAGCGTCAGCTCGATTGTTTGCACGCGCTCGCATAGACAATCGTCGGAGCCTAAGAGCTTCACGGCGTAACTGCACGATCTCTTCAGTCCACCAGTATTGCCTCTTTTTGTTATGGCGGGGGCGCTTCACACAAGATTGGCATGATGCCTGTGAGGGCCACTTTTTGTATTGGCATTGATACCTCACAGGCATCATGCAAGAGTTGCGTAGCCTTCTCAACGATCACTTCAGCCTTCTCTTGTTCATAACCACACTCACATTCAGATAGAACTATGTCCTGCCCTGCTGTAACTACTGATATGAGCTGGGTTTTGTCGAGTTTTGATACGTTCCATCGCGGTGGGCAAACCCTTGAGCAGCGAGATGCACATGGCACTTCTGTTACATTAAAAATAATGTATTGGTGATCGCTGCCAGTGTACGACTCAATCATCCTCCACTCGCGAATGCGGGGGACAAGTCCTTCCGTAGCAAAGCTAACATCTGGTAGGTATTGTCTCCCCATATCCCGGTCTTCGAAACGTTGTGGTGTTCCCCGTGTTAAGTACTTCAGTCATTTCCATGATGCGACGACCACGAGAGTTTGGCTCAGTCATTCCCCACTCAATGGCACGTGCATTGAAGTCACCTGCAACAATTACACCTCCATCCATAGACCGCACAGAATCTTCCAGGCATTCCAGCTTGATTTGAAAATCTGCTATCGGTTCGTTTGGTGTGAAGTAACAACTAACATAAGTAAGATTGTTACTACTAATCCAAACGAAGCCGTTCCCGCTTCCATGTTGTGTCACCTGGAATTTTCGTGGGTTGGCCAGCCATATAGCTGCGGTGCCGGAGGTATCAGGGTACCAAGTCGGTCCCGCTGCATTCTGGTACTGTTCGCTGATCAATACTATATCTGCGTTTTCTTCCAGCCGGAGTTGGCTTAGCAGGTCACTAGCCAGTCTACTTCTGTTCAGGTTTGCTTGCATAATGCGGATCATTTCTTGCGCGATTTTGCATTTTCTAGCGCCTCCCTGAAGGCGCTGCAGCTCCGTGTTCCTGGTACATGTTTGACCGATTCGCCAGTTTGGCCTTTGTCTTTACAGAGTATGCAGACCGCCTCTTCTTTTGTGGAGTAGCAGCCAAATGGCCCTCCTTTCCACATATATAACATGCTTTACTTCGATCGGGGCCTTTACATTCTCCTGATCGGTGACCATAGCCTAGACACCTAAAGCATCGCACGACCGGCGTACGTACACGCATGCGGCAGTTTACCCATCCTATTTTGATACGAGCGCGCGGTACGGCAAGCAGATTCACTGCTGCAGCTACTTCTAATTTGACAATTGCCATCCTTACTTGCCTGTAATTGGCAGGCGTTAAAAATGCCTCTACTCCTCCTTTATAGGTGGGGATTAATGCTTTTACAGCTTCCACAACTTCCTCGCTTGTCGTAAATGAGTCCAAGTCCAGGATTTCCACTGCGGATTGCGGCACCAGCATTTTCAGTCTTATTTTCTCCTACTGCGGTCTGAATGGATTGTGCAAAGGCCTTGGCTTGATCGTTAGCCCCATCCTCATCCAGCTCAATAAGGACCTCTCCGTTTATAGTTTTCCGTACACTGCGTACGTCAACAGTGGTTTCTTTTACCTTGCCGCGGATTTCTTTTAGAATATCCTCATATTTTTCTCCATCTGCGACCGGGATCAGTACCGCCAATAATAATAACAGTGATAATGACATTGATAATAATAACAGTGGTAATAACATTGATAATAATAACAGTGATAATAATAACAGTGATAATAAAAGATTTGTACAACAAATTAATTCCTGTCCCGCTGTGAGAAAATTTAATTCTGCAGAGGGCCAACTACTGGGCAGTTTCTTTTATTTTGCTGTCCAGGACTAGAATCTTCACATGTTTCCTTAATGGTCTTTATTATTAAATGGAGTTCATTTGAAAAGAAAAGATCGATATTTCAAAATTACTATATCAATTGTGACCCTATATTTACGTATATCTGGAAAAAAGTAGACGTAAATCCGAAAACATTGATAAACCAAACTGATTTGTGAATGGCAGGGGTATCCGCTTATGATTATTGTACGAAAAGGTGACCCCAAAAACAAAGTAGAAATCTCTCCTATTCGTCCTAGAAACCTTTTTTGGTCATTCTGGAAAAGCCTCATTCCTGTGAAGGTTATCCAGAGCAGTCTTCTATTAACTCATTTCAGAGGAGATCCTGGTCGTTTATCCCACAAAAGGTACTGATTCAAAAAATTATTATTGCGGCTCTCTTTGCGAGTCATCTTATTACTTTCTACACCAGCAATAGCTTGCCGCCTAAAAGGGAATAACAGTTTAAAAACGCACATGGTTTTTGTTTTAGTTTAGTTTTTAGGAAAATGTTGCCCACTATTGGGGAGATGACAAATAGCAAAGCCGCGAAAACTATTTCAGTTTTTTTTCGAAGGAAAAATGGTATTGTGTGCTTTTTTTCATGCTCTAATAAATTTAGAAGACGAGGTTTAAATAATGTAAATAATGATCTGCATACAAAGTAATACAGTGAAACTATAAACTGTTAATATAAACTATAGTCTAATTGGTTAGACAAGATCCAGAACCTTCTGCATTTAGTTACCGCAATGTGCACAAATAATACAACCTACCTCTCTTTTTATTACAGCTACTTTTAAAAATTAGCAGTAAAATCTTTGTGAAGAAGAAAATGTAAAAAAATTACCATTTAAGTTTTATTAGTTTAGAGAACCTCTTATAATAATATTCACTGTTAAAAATATAATTGCGTTTCGTTAATAAATACTTGTAACACCAATTTCATACATAATAAAAACTCAGTTATTGTATTTTACATTTTCAACAAATTATATATATACATATAATATTAATTATAATAAAACGATCACTGCTACTCAAATAAATAGTAAGTGTGGCAAGTTCCAATTCATATTAAAACATGAAAAAGTATTCCAACAAATTTAAAACACCCTCTGTAACCCCCACTCACTCTCATATCTCCTAAAACTAATGCAGTTAGTAGCTTTTGTAAAACTTTTAAAAACTTTCTAATTTTAATGTACGCTGTTTCTGATATTTCTCTTGTATAAATGATTTATTCAATCAGCTGTTTTTGAGATTCTATCAAATATGACTCTGCTATAAATAGAAATTCTGCTTAAGAAATTCGATTTATATTTATTATTTAATAATATTTGTTTAAATCATTTCTATAATATTCAAACTTAATATCTGGGAATTAATTATTATTTCCCAGTTTCATTTTCTGCCTTCCACAAATGATTCAACGCCATCACAGTTTTAGAAATATGTTTTTCTTTATTTACTACTCCAAGTAAATACTTTTTAAAATTTATATTCAGTGGCTGCCCGTTCAGTAAAGCGGAACATGTCTAAATTCAACTCAATTTAATTGAAAATTAAATAGAATTTATTAAATATTTAATGTAATTTAATAAAACAAAGGTCGTTTCCTTTAACGAACCGTTGAACCTTTAACGAACGCAATAATTTTTTGTAATGTTAGGGTTAATGGGGAAATTAAGAATAATGTTAGTAAACCAAAAAAACCACAATTAATACAGCAACAGCAGAAACAGTTTTATTATTATAAAGAACATAATAAACTTTTGATTTATATAGAAAGAAATAAATGCACATTAAAATGTCACACTTCCTTCTTGGAGGACACAATGAGAACTAATCTGCAACAGCTATCTACATATAACCTCCACTCCGTCAGCCAAGAGTTGCCAAATGATAAAGTTATATTCTATTTCCTTAACACTTCCCCTCAAGTCTTGGTTGGAACTGCACAGATTCCAATCATTTCCATTAAGTGCGAATGTCTTCCCCCCGGGAGTGCTTTAGTCAATAAATCAGCCAGCATGCCCTTTGTTTCTTTATGCTTAACTTCAACTAGCTCATCTTTAATCGCATCTCTGTTTATAATAATATTGAAGTGGTGAAGTGGAACCGCAAATCAATATGCTTAGTCCTGTTATGAACCATTGGATTTTCAGCTAGTTTAAGCGCAACCATATTATCATTAAATAGCGTGATTGGATTGGAGGCTTCACAACCAATTTCATCAAAAATCCTTTGAAGATAAATACTCTCCTTAACTGCTTCAGTCATACTTATGAATTCTGCTTCAGTAGAACTCAAAGCCATTGTTCTTTGTCTCTTACAGTCCCAGGAAATGGGCCCTCCAGAATACATGAATATGAACCCAGTGCATGATCTATCGTCAGCATTGCCAGCCCAGTCGGCATCCATATAACCAACTAACGGCTCATTGTTTGATGAATAAGTTATTCAGCTTCCGCTGTTCCTTTTATATATCTTAAACGTTTAGCGGCAACCCAGTGCTCTTTAGTGTAACAATTGTTAAATTGATCTAAGTGGTTAACAGAATAACTGATATCAGGTCTGGTGGCTAACGCTAGGTAGTTTAAAGCACCATAAGCTCTCTATATGGGAGCTTCATGTCTTCTTGAGATGGTTGTCCTTCCGGCTTGGATAATTCTAAATTAATGTTCATTTGAGTTTTGACAGGATTGGCATTTGTCATGCCGTATCTTTCAAGTAGATCTTGAATAAAGCTTTTTTGACATAGAGTTATCTTGTTATCTTCACACTGAAATTCAATACCTAAACAATAGGAATCTTGTCCTATATTCTTTCATTCAAATTCTTTTGAGAGACTTTTAGTTACTTTTGATATAATCTTCTTACTTGGAGAAGCAATTATTAATATGTCATCGACATACGTGAGTATTATGTTGTGATCTTCCCCTCATTTAGCCAGGTAGGGGTCACAATTAGTAGGTTCAGCTCCTGGTTGTTTTAATATATTATCTAATTTATAGTACCAGTTCCTTCCGGCTTGTTTCAAGCGTATAGTTCCTTTCTCAAAAGGCAAACTACATTTCCATTGTTAAGTTGTGACAACATTTTACTGGTGCTGTTTTTAATTTCATCATCTGTTCTAATATCCTCTTTAATTATACTTAATACTTCTTTTAAATATTAGGGTGGTTCCATATAAATCTTTTCATCCAATTCTGCACTTAGGTACGCAGTTGTAACATCTAATTGATTTATGAATAAATTATAATGAGCAGAAATAGCAGCTAATAATCTGACAGAGTAACTTAACCTTGCCACAGGAGCATATGTTTGATCAAAATGAACCCCAGGCCTTTGTGAAAATCCTTGCGCCACAAGACATGCTTTTCTTCTCTCCAGAACACCAGCTGAATTGTATTTATCAGTCAATACAATTCTACTTCCCGTCACATGTCCAACATTGTTACGATCAACTAGATCACATGTCTTATTTTTTAATATCGACATTACCTCAGTAGCAATAGCTTTAAACCATTCGTTGGAAGTTGGACCATTTAAGGCTTGATCAATTGGAATTTCTGAGAATAAGGCTTCTTCTTCAAATGTTGTAGTATTAACTTCGGACTCTTCTTCTTCAATTGGTACTAAATTATAGAGTTTACGGGGTCTTCCCCTCAACCGTGATCTTATTATTTTAGGTCTACCACGTCTTCTTTTTATCGTGCTCTGCTCTTCAAGTATATCAATGTTCTCATTATTTTTATTATCTACATTCAACATTGAATATTTCTATATTCAACATTGTTGAGATTGATTGGAACATCTTTAAATTCAGGCTCAGGGAATTCTTCTAAATTATTTTCATTATCGTCATTGACTTCAAATATTGAATCACTATTTTATTCTTAGTTGTAGATATATTGGAATCTTCTATAAATTTCACGTCCTCAGGTAATTATGATTTTCTTCTCATTTGTTAACCACATCCTGTATCCTTTTGATTCTTCTGAATACCCTAAAAATATTCCGCTCTTCCCTCTCGGTTCAAGCTTTCCTAGTGAAGGTCTAGAATCTAAACAATGTGAACGGCATCCAAAGCTCTTGAAATATTTAATGTTCGGTTTTCTTCCTGTCCAAGGTTCATGTGGAGTTAATTCATTTATACTGCTTGTGGGACATCTATTTCTTATGTCATAATAATAATAATAATAATATTTATTTTTGAAAAAGTAATTTACATGGATAATATATACAAAATATACTAGCAATGGCTTTAGCCGTCTGCCAGAGTTCACTGCAAAAGTAATTAATTATTTTCTTCTTCTAACTAAACAAATTAAACTACAAATAGATAAATCAAACCAGTATAATAAAATAAAAAGGTAAAAAAAAAATTTAAAAAAAATCAAATAAATAAACAATTAATCCAAAAGGATAAATGAAATAAATAGTTATTTAAAAAAACAATAATTACATACAAATATACAAAAATGAAAATCACGCCTAGAAAATACAAACTAATTGAGATATAAAAAGGGAATTATTTCTTAAGTAATTCGCTCTATTTGCAGCTTCAGCCCAAAAGTTATCTGGAAGGCCAGACTGGATTAATAAACATGTAGCAACATCGAGAACTGTTCTATTTTTCCTCTCAGATATTCCATTCTCTATGGAACTGGGAGTCTTCTAATTCGGCGTTCTTTTAAAAACTCATCAAAATCATTGTTGACATATTCCTTTCCATTATCCCTTTCCTTTGAAGAAACTTTATTTTCTTATTCTTTTGATTTTCGACCAAATTTACAAATTCTTTGAAACTCTCATTTTTACTTCGAAGAAATCGAATTTCTGTCCATCTTGTATTTTCGTCGGTAAACGTGGCCATGTATTTAGATTTTCCTAGAGATTCCACTCGTACAGGTCCAAATAAATCCGAATGAATGATTTCTAACACATCCACTTCTTTATTGGAATATTTAGGAAATGTTGAGCGAGCTATTTTTCCTTGAAGACAAATATCATATTCTAATGAGTTATTTGCATTTTTAAGGTCAATGCCCCTTATTACACCTTTCTTGCAGACTTCGTTTAGATCTCTAAAATTATTATGCCCCAAACGACGACGCCACAACATCAGTTTATTATTCGAATTTTCAGGAACAGAGTTACATGCAGATTCTAAATTTTCATCCACGAAATATAAATCACCTACACGGTTAGCTTTTATTTTAACTTGATTTTTATCCATTATTAATGCACAGTTCTTCTTAAATAAAACTTCTAAATTATTATCCGTAATTTTGGAAACAGATAATAAATTCGTGCGCAGATCTTATAAAGGAACGTGTAAAGTATTTTTTAGCACTGCGTTCTTCACTTTATTAGAGCTTCCTGTCACGAATGAAACAGTACCTTTCGCGGTAAATCGGTTGAGGAATCATTTGCAAGATTAATTTTATCCGGCCTATTTTCGCATACACGCATAAATTTACCAATTTGATTACACAAATGTGAAGTAGCACCACTATCTAAGCACCATCTTGCTTTTTCTTCTGGTGAGTGAAGTGCTTCCGATAAGAATAAATTCACATCTTTTGAATCCTCAGTTTTCCTAGTAAATTGTTTAAATTTATTACGGCATTCGTTAGCCTTATGGCCGAATTTCTTACATCGATAACATTGAAATTGATATCTTTCGCAACTATGGTGCTCAACTTCATTTGATTCTGTTTTATTATTAAATTTGTTTTATTTAGCTGCATACATGGCGTTTGGTTCTGATTTTCCGTGTGTGTTACCTGCGCTTCTGGCATCAGATTCTTCTATAATTTTAATGCGTAATGCTTCCGGTGTGGTGATGTAAAGCGATTCGATCGCACATCGAAAGTTTTCGAAACTTCTACGAAGGCTGTAGAGTAACATAATTGTCAAAAGATCTGCATTAGTCGTGACTTCCATCTATCCAACTTTATCAACCTCGTCGTAAAACTTGTTCAAATGTTCGCCTTCACTCATCCGATGGAGCGTAAGTTGCTTCAACAGTGTGGCTTTCCTTGCAGGCTCCTTTGACTGGTAAATTTCTTTGAACTTACACCATCCATAGTGAGACGTTTCGCAACTTTTTATTTGCTTAAGCTCTGACGCGCAGATCGAAAGGATGATGTCCGCTTTCGCCTTGTTATCGTTTGTCTTCCAAGTGTTTACTTCTTCCTCTGAAGCCGGATCTCCTTTTAAGGATGCGGGTTTCTTAATTTTCCCCACTGACATATTCCCACTCATCATTTTTAATTAGCAGAGCTTGCATCTAAAGTACCCAGGTATCATAATTAATAAATCATAATAAAGGACTGACAATCCTTCGATACGAGAAATATTCATGATACTCATTTTATAATAAAATAAATACACCGCGAAAACAAAATTAACATTAAATTAATACAAAAACACAGTTACACGATTGCGCAATACCGCTCTGGGCCCATAACGTGTTAGAGTTAATGGGGAAATCAAGAATAATGTTAGGAAAAAAAAAAAAATAATACAGTAACAGTAGAAACAGTTTTATTATTGTAAAGAACATAATAAACTTTTGATTCATAAAGAAAGAAATAAACGCACATTAAAATGTCCCACTTCCTTCATGAGTACACAAGAGAACTGACCAACAACATTTATCTACATATAACCCCCACTCCGTCAGCCAAGACTTGCCAAATGATAAAGTTATATTCTATTTCCTTAACAGTAATATAACCTACAATATCGCACACAATTACAATCAACGCTAACCGGCGAGCAGCTGCAATAGCACTCACTAGTTGGGTCACATTACTAAGGCAAACGAAGCTTGTCGGCAATAACCGAATATGACCATTTTTTGACACTGCGATAGCATCAGCGTTCAACTAATTCAATAATTCTTTTCCAAAAACGAATTTATTAATGGTATTTAAATAATTACTATGAATGATTGTAATGTTTTTTTTTCATAAATTTAAAAATTCATTTTCGTCGTTATTTTCTGGTGGTGTTGCAGTGTCAGTGCTTATGCACCAGCCGCCACTGTTTTTATCTATATTCATATATCAATTTTGTAATTCTAGAAACTCTACAGATTCATCAACTGTGTTGAGCTAGTAAGTCCACATCATGCCGCTAGAGAACTGGTGCATACAATTCGTCAAGGACAAATTACCAGCTTGTTTCAGAAAAGCGTCAAGAGGGTGAGTCTGTCTAGTATTATGTTATCATGGAGTTTGACAATTTGTTTCACGTTTTTTCGTTACTCAATTCCAATAAGACTTTTCCACCTTTATTTTTCTTCTGAATTCCTCTAGCAATAACTCACCGTTAACCAAGTCACTAGTTAATTCACTGAACTATGTTACAGTGCCATTACTTCCACAGGTGTTAGTATTTCGAATAATTCTTGAGAAATTTTCATCATATCCGTAATATAGCTTTTCATTGAACTGTACTGTTCTAATTTCATATGGAATATTTTTCGTAATAGACTAATGCATCTCATTAAACCTTCTCTTTCGTTGGCTGATTGTAAACTCTTCCATGCTTCAATTGCAGTTTTTCCATTTGTCATATGCCCACATACAAATGGATTTATGGTAAGACATATTTCGTCCAAAGCTATCTGGTCCTTTATACGGTCTTTATTAATTTGTGCCACCATCCGTTTAGTGTGATACAGTCAATTTTAGATCTTCATGGAATATTCTTATAACATATTTCCATGATCCATAGTTGGATGTTCCTTCCAATTTGTCAATTAAAGAAACGGTCATTTTGATCGCACTTAAATCTGGGCCCAAAACCTAATGAATATAGCAGGCAAAAAAAAACAGCTCAAGACAAGAGCAATTATATATGTAATTTGTTTGTTATATTAATATGAACATATTTTACACCTACTGCTAGTAGATATCCCCAACCATACATGAAAAGTAAAAACAAAATTGGAACGGCATAACGAGTTCATATAAACGCCAACAGGCGGCATTACAAAAGTGAACAGTAAAACAAAATGCAAACACAAAATTGGCGGACATTAATATCCAACAAAAACATTACTATGATCATAAAAGTAAATATTAACTTTGAATACTCATTTCCTTGCCATCTTTATACATGAAAAACTTTGACTTTCCGGTGGAGACCGCGTCATTGGTTTGCTAGAAACCGACGTTTCGCCATATTGCAATGAGCCTCTTCAGAGACGTTACACCTTGAAAGCGAATAAGGCAATGATCCCGGAAACTCAAGTGTTTTTCAAGAATAAGACCATTTATACATTTTATGAACTTTTTATAAATGAACCAAAATTTGAATTTTAAAAAGTCAAATAGAAACTGGTGGCCAGACTAACTTGACGTCAAGTTGGGCTGGCCACTTTCTTTCCGTAATAACTCTGCTAATTCTACGGCACAAACGCTGAAATTTTGCAGATCGCCGGCGCAAACGCGGCACTAATGATGTGCAAAAATCTCCTAAAAATTCGTTGGTGGCCAGTCCAACTTGACGGACGTGAAATTTAAACTCTTGATAAACACTTTCTCTGATCAGCATTGCAAAGATGTTTTGATTTATCTCTTTTTACAAGGACGATAATGAAAAGAAAACAATCGTTTGAATATTTGACTTAGATTTCAATGAATTTCAGACTTACCAGTCTTTAAACAACCAGACCCACAGGAAATTTCTCATTGATTTGCCGGTGTTTTATTCAACTTTCTTTTAACATGCCATTTTTTATTTTCATATTGTACATCCGTTGCATATGTTCTAGAAGGAACATGAACAAAGGCGAAGAAGAAAGAGTAAGGCGCAGTTTTTTGAAATGATACAAGAAATCCGAAGGTATGTGCGAAAATAAGTCCCATCATAAATTTCTTTTCATCTGTATACCATGTTTAATAATTCGATATTGAACGTTATTTTGATTACAGGGTACAACAAGAAGAGAAACAAAATAGCCTTACACTTGGTGAAGAAGAACGTGGTTCCAGACTAAGTCCTAGAAGTAGGAAACTGAGAAGTCCCAATCTTTTAAGTCCTCCAGATCAGCAAAGAAGAATGTCCAGACTTCCAAGCAGGTGAATGGACAGAAAAAGTTGATCACTGTTTACTGTTTAGTTTAAAATGTGCCTGGATATAGTTAACCTGTTAATAACTGTAGATATCTATTTTTATTATAATATAATTATTAACATTTCACCCAATATAGCAACAAACTTTAGTACCGAAATTACTTAATTTTGTTATCCACTGTTAAAAACCAAATTGTCTACAATTAAACTGAATTATGCTTACCGCTTTTTCATTAAAAAAAAAAAGGCAGAAATTTTAGTCAAAATACAAGAATATTTCTGAAAGATGACCGTATATATTGTTCAGAAAACCAAAAAAAAATTATTAAATGATTTATCTTTCAGATTTAACTGAATAATAAATCTGGGATATACAGCAATTGTACCAAATTAAAGTATAAATTTTTAAACTATTCTAAATTCTTGAAGTTATTTTTTTTAATTTCAAATATTTTCATTTCCTCCTTATTATCAAAAATACCTTTTTCCTCTATAACAAATATCGAGAAATTTATCAAATTTTGAAGATTAACTACTTACTACAACATATACAAATTAATCTCTTTTAAATTCGTACTTACTTGTAAATTCTTTAACACTTTCCTTACATATTTTTTAACTATCTTTACTCTTGTAACATGATGATATTCAACCAAGTAAAAACAACAATTCGTTTCGTTAAAATATGCTAATAAAATAAATATTCATATTTTAGTAAAAATAACAAACTTCAGAATACACCCGAATTTCGAATATTTTTGGTTATAAGAACTTCCCCATAATTTCCGATTCCAATAAAAGCCAAAGTTGTTATTCCGATTTAATCTCAACTATAAATCCAACTATTATTTTCATTTCCTCAGTATTTTCTGTTAACACAAATCAATTTATGCCTTTTTTCTCATAACTTTGCCATTAAGGTTATCCCAATATTGTTCAATATTTCATCTTACTTTTTTAATGCATTGTTCCAATACATTGGTACATTCCAAAATAATGAGACCAGTACATCTCTTATTCTCATCATAAATACTAAAATTCAATTACTAGTATTACTCAAATCATTTTTCAGTTGAGGTCAATATAGTTGATGTCAAACGAATCACAGAGTATACACCCATGGTACAATACATCCAATTTCATAAAATAAAATCTTTCAATACAATTCATTACTGCATTCATAAATCAGTACCTGTAAGACCAAAAAGTAAACAATGTATGATCCAGTGTAACTTAATTCATACCACAAAATGTAACCTGATGCTTTACCTGCATGGCTGCTGAGAAGAAAATGGAAGGTATACTTGGCCGGGAAGACCGACCATCAGGCTGAGCCACTAGTTTCTCGATTACATTAGATTCAATTTACAAATACAAGTGTTAATTTCTTACAGAAAAAAAATTCTTTTTATAATTTGCTAAAAAAAAATGATACACAAACGGAAAGTAATATTTATTTTTTGGGGGAGGCCCTTCCTGATTCTAGGACCATATTATATTTTTAGAAAATACTAGAAACAGCTCAGGCAGATTTCAGGAAATACTTATTACAGGAATTCATAGCTGAAATCTGAATTATTTCGAATTTCTAGTAAACACAAAATACACTACGTTTTTAATTATTTTCTGTAATACTATAATCTCTGCGAAATTATAAGTTTTGATAATGTAATAAAAACAAAGACTCATTTAGTAAAACCAAAGTTTTACTAAATCGTCAAATATTAAACAAGTAAAATGGGGTTGATAATTTTATTACACTTACAAGCCTTAAAAGTTATCTTTCCACTTAATCTAATAGATCATAATTCTTCTTTCGGAGCATCATTTATTTAAATTAATAGGTCACTTATAAATCCTATTCACATATTTTGGACATATAATTTACTCCCTCAATTTCTGAATATTGTGCAATATTTTTCGAATCAAAGTAATAAGTATTAGCATTTCTTAAAAAAATATATTAAAAAAAAAATTGTATATTATTAAATAATTCTCCAAATTGCCGACGTTTACATCCTCCTATGTGATTCTATTCGCAGCCTCACATTTTGCTCTCAAAAACTAATAATACAATCAAACTAAACAAATGTTCCCTCCTGTAAATATAAGCTTAAATAATAGGTTTATACCCTTCTATCAATATAACCTTAAATATATTGCTCTTTTTTGTTCCCAAATCCATTATATGAGATTTGCTTGAGTTGGAGGTGTAGATTGAAATAATACAGGATTGTATTATATCCCAGTAGTCGATGACTGGTATACCACAGTGAAGATAAACCTATAATCTAGCAGGGGCTGTAAAGCCATTGCTATGTATATTTATATATTATTGTACTTTGTATACTCTTTCTTATTATTATTGTATTTGGTCTACTCTTATTTATTATTATTATTATTATTATTATTAAACCAATATTGAATATATTTTGACAACCAACATCATTCATTTAGGTAATTCACTGTAAAACTAGTAACATTCCATTTCCATTAAAATATAAATAAAACGATCCCCTGATGTAACCCCAATTATCTGATCTCGTTCAATATTATAAAGCAAAATACGTTTTAATCAACAAATATTGCTGTAAATAAACATTTTATTAAAAATTCTGCAACCCAATATTTAAATAGAAATTAGCACCAAAACCTTATTTGAGCACATAGGTCAACCTAAAACACCAGTCCGCCATGATCAGTGGCAAAATGATAGTATGCATGTACTAATCATTGAATATTAGTATGAAAGTCAATCAATCGATCAAAATATATTCAGAATATATTTGAAAAATTGCCCACACTTATTGAGGCTAAAATGATTAAAATTTCCAGCTTTGTTAAATGAATTTTAAGAATAGCCTATTTTTTCAGTCGCATTAGTTATGTTAAAATTTATAAGTTTACTTTTTTGCAGACTGGAACTAGCAAGAAGATTTAGCAAGGACGTTTTCCGCTCAAAAAGTTCTGGAAATCTGGATGCTAGAAGGTTTAGTTCGGATATTAATTTTGCAGCCAGCAGATTCATGGAAGCGCATAGCTCTCAAGCAATTGGAAGGAGGTGATCATAATTTTACCATAATAATATGCTAAATCATGGTAGTTAGCACCACAATGTGGAAAATATCAGGCTTTTTTCACCGGTTTCTTGCTTAATGCCCAACTGCAAAATGGCTTGATAAACAAAGTATCACATTACACTCTTATGTAAACTGTTTTTGCACTTTGCAAATGTGTGATATCACACTGTTTATCAAGACATCCTGAAGCGAACGAACTAAGCAGGATGTCATGGAAAAATCTTTAATATTGGCCAAATATTAAACTGAGCTTTCAGTGAAAATCTTCTTTTCAGTTTATGTGTAAATCATGATGTTTATGGGCAAAATTTAATGAGAATATAGATGATATCTTCTTAATCCGAGATTGAAGTATGACCTAAAGTATGTTATGACTCCTTAATCTACGTCAGAAGTTAGAATGTTAGGTATTTATTTGCTTTCCCCCATATAAATTGAGTTGGCTTTATAGTTACGAACATACAAGCAATAATATTTAAAATAAAACAATATCAAATAAAAAACATAATAATTACCTCTAAGTTAAAATACAAAAGCAAGGAAGACCAAATTTAACAAACACATAATAATTTAACGAAATGAAGGGAAGGGAATAGCTAAATGGTTAGCGTACTGGACTCCCACGCGGAGTACCCGGTTCGAGTCCATGTGTGCTACCCTTAGATTTTTTCTTACTAGGAGCCCCTACAGGCCACTGTCCAGTGATGGGCAGTGTTTTTTGTAACGAGAGAACACTGTCCGGAGGCCGACAGTGCACTGAGAAGGCTCCGGGCGCCAATGACCATAGATGTTGACGCGCCTTAAATTAAAAAAAAAGAAAAATGAAGTGTAAAGGATCAAGTAATAGGAGAATATGTTGAATGGTCTTTTTGTAACCATGACCAGGAGAAAAAAAATTAGTTAGTTATTGATTGCAATATATTTCCTACAGCGTGGTAATTGGATCTATATTTGTCTTATGATTCTGAAGTATTACAAGTCCCAGGCAAATGAAGCATTAATCAGTTTTTAAAAATAACCATCTGCTAAACAATCCAAAGTCATGATCATCATTCACTATGAACAATCCTAACTTAAAAATATTCACCAGACAGTAACAACACAACTGTTTTATTTCGTTTGCTTTTCACACGTTTAAAAATATTATATATCTTGGTTTGATGCCATGCTGTTTACTTGTGGTAGATTATGTTTCCATATTGAAGTATATGCGGGCCACATAATGAAAATATTTTACAAGTCTTCCAAAAGGTCAAGGTCACATACTTTACACTTCTCTCGGGCATTGTTATGCTTCATTCGATTATCCTTGAATACTAATTTTGACTTCCGGCAGCTATCTAGTACAGTATTTACAACAGATTTATATATATATATATATATCTGTAAATATATATAATGCATTTAACAGCTTTATAATGAACACCAGAATTAGAAAAATGAATGCCTAAATAATTATATACTGAAGCAACCTCAAGTTCATCGTCCAAGTAATAAATTATGTAATCATTCCCAGTTTACTAATATGAAAGTATAATACCCTAATTATGTTAGGGTTTACTTCCGGAAAATTTCACTGATAAAAGTGTCGAGTAACTTTAATTTTTTAAGGGCATTTTTATATGAATCACCGAAAATAGCTTATCGTCGGCTTACAAAGAGATAAGAATGTCTCTATTCTACGTTAAAGGATAACAGGTTCATCACAAGATCTGAAACATACATAGCTCTATGTGATATAATAAATAGACTAAAAAGTTAGCCTGAAAGAAGCTCGCACTGCAATTCACTTTTGGTAACATCTATATCTTCAGTTAACGTTACCATTGTATTTCAAGAATATTTCTATTTCAGCATATTCATATAAATTTTTACTGTTGACTAAATGTGTGTAATTGCAAGGCCATGCAAGTAATGCAATATTAAATTATGTTGATACTATACAAAGAGATCAAAATCCTATTTTGAGCCTAATTTGAGTTGAACTTTTCGAAACCCAACTTATCAAAAGTATAGTCTGCCAACAAGATTTATCTTTTGTGCCGCTTAATTTACTAATAACGGTAAGTTTTAAGTTTAGTTAAATTTTTATACTTTTTCTTTTCGTTAATGTATTCAACTCTAAGATGGTCTTTATGTTTACCTTTACTCAACAATTCAAGCTACTTTTTACATGCGTTTTGGCAAGAGTATAAACCAAGATGGATTATTTCTGAAAAATGTAATAGTGTGAATTTTCCTCCTTGAAAATAATGACATTAAGTTCCTCTATGGGGCCGTTTCTAAGCTATCAACCCACCCGAACAGAAACATTAAAACATTTTAAATAGGAGACTTTTATTAGAGTCCCATTTTACTGCATAAGTATAAAGTGTACGCGCGTGTGGTGTGTGTGTGTATGTGTGTGTTATGAGCTAGAGCTAGACCGTGGATACCTTACCATTTCCGCACATCAACTATCCCTGTAATGTGTAGCAGGTTAGTGTGGTTAGGCGAGGATTCCCGTCAAGATCTATGGAGTGGCTTACTTGCCTATTGGCACAGAATGACGACTATGGGGTCATTGTGTTAATCAAATTGTTACTTCAGAAGATCATGTTAGTTCAAACTTTAACAATCAGAGCATGTTTGTATATTCACATATAAATAAGGATGTTTGTTTGTTGATAGGTTGAGCAGGGACACTAATCCCAGCCCACCGGACATAAATTCACGCCGAGCGAGCCACCTGTTGACACCGGAACTCAGTATAGCCTCCTCGGACGCTCTGGAGCAGTGCACGTTGCCACGATCCAATTATTTAGCGCCTCCACCTGAGATCGCCGTCCATCCACCAGTTCCGCCACCAAGGTCACCTATGACAGTGGCCACTACATCGCATCATCCGCCATTGCAACATGCTGCCACCATACAATCTCATCATCCGCCCCTTACAAAGAGATTTTCTTATGTGGATGCGGCGTCTCCAACGTTTCGCGAACGGATCTCTCGCTTCGCTGAAGAAAAGTCTCGCTCTTCCGATGAAGCAGTACTGGAAGAACGTAAACGAAATGCGCCTTCTCTGCTCGAGCAGATAACTACAATGCAGGACCAATTTCCCGTTAAACCTAAGATTGTTTCCTATGTACCTAAACAGAGGCGAGATCGTCGTTCTGCATCGGATACTTCACTGTCTGAGGATCAGCAACAGGGCAGTTCAGCCACCCTAGAACGCCTTTCACGCCAGGAACTTATATCCTTGTCCCATATCCCAGAGAATGAATTGAAAAAACGTGTAATTCAAGCGCTCAAAGAAAAGGTGGCTTCTCAGCAGCAAAATTCTCAAAATCAAAACCAACAGCAATAACATTCTACCCACTTGTAAATATTTTTAAATAACACCATTCTAACGCCTAAACTGAAGGTGCTCTCTACATTTACCCTTAATATAAACATAAAATATTTAAAATACAGGTTCACTACGTACAACGATAATATAAAATTTAAATTTTGTATATTTTCAAAAAAAAGTATATTAGGAAGGCTCGGTTGAGATGGTTATCAAAGTTTTATTTTTATCTTGTTATGTCATACAATCGATCATAATTTATATCATCAATTAGTTGATAACACCATTAGATCGATAAAGTTTTTGTTTTATTGACCTAAATCTAAATGAACAATGCGATTTCTTGCCATTGTTAGCTATTTAGCCGGAAGAAATGGGGTAAAAAAAAAGCATGTTTTCAAGGCCTAAAAGCCATCGAGAAGCTCTGTCATTATTTTGCTGCAAATTAAATCCATACACAAAACGCTACAGATAATAGCTAACTGAATGCGATTTTGCCATGCTCATGTCTGCACTGAAACTCTATCATCGCAGACTAATTCAAAACTCGTTGACTTTATTATGAAGCATGTGACTTTCATAGAGAATCAGAGCATGCTCTAATTAGACAGGCTTTGTTAGAACAATATTTCTACTTAATGGATTTTATATTGATTCCTCTAAAATAATTGTTAATTTCAATAGAATGATTAATATTAGTTATTCTGGACAAACATGTCTGACACCTGTCCCAAATACCCCCTTCCTACAAAATTTCTGCGCAACTTAATTAATTAAATCACCATGAAGAATTATGCTTAACTATCACAGTAGTGGAGGTATCACTAGTGGTAACTATCAGAAATCGGTCGTTAAATAAAAAACAATTGTCTAGTCAAGTTTCGATGTATTTAACATCTTCATCAAGACCTACATACAGAGACTGTATAAATTTATCCTAAGTACAAAGTGCTCCTTACGGTCTAGGCGTCCTAGCCAGCGGAGCCTAGCAGTCTCAATGTTCATGACCAAATCATCTTCTTAAAAAGCTCTTTCAGCTCTCAGTTTTTTCTCGACCGGTACACCGGCACCGGTACAGTTTTTTCATCTCCGCTATTGTGCCAAAGATAGTTCTTAAAACGCGACTTTCCCAACAATTCAGACTGAGCTCATCTTTAGCAGTTAGGATCCACATCGTCTGCATAGGCAAGGCATTGAATAGGGCGGTTATATACATTACCCCCTGAGTTTGATGATAGACGGCGGGCAGCCGATTCTAGCACCAGATTGAAAAGAACTGGAGAAAACGGATCACCCTGTCTCAGACCGATGGTCACCGGAAACTCGCTGGAAGCGTAACCTGGCACTGTAACGCATGCCCAGTGCGTGTCAGTGTCAGCTTAACCAATCTAATTTCAAATCATTTTCATATAATTTTTCCAATCTTGCTTGCATCGTAAATAGATGATCCATGGTTGATCTATTAGGTCGAAAACCACACATGGCAATCCCCCAGTAGCCATTCAGCTCTTTCAGTAATCCCCTTAGAAATAAGCACTGATAGTACTTTTAGACAACATTAAGGAGAGAGATCCCGCGATAATTCGGACATTTTAACCTGCTACCCTTCTTGTGGATATGGCAGATCAGAGCTCTACGCCCTACCTTTGGTATTTTCTCGCCCAATGGTCATATACTATATCCCTCAAGCGCTGTCCTCCATATTTTCCATTTCTAGGCTGATACCATCTTCACCTGCGCCTTTTTTTCCTTTATAGAATGTGATACTTCTTCGAAGTCCTCTTTGGATGGCGGATCACAATCTTCATTCAGCGGAACATCCATTTGATTCTCTTCTGCCTGTATTTTTCCTCCATAGAGAAATTCCTGAAAATATTCCTTTAATCTGTTCAAAATCAATTTCTTCAAAATCTGTGCAAAATCGCCTCCTTTCCAGCCCGCAACTCGCTCTCTTTTCCTACCAGGCATTTTAACCTCGGCTGAAAACTTCCTTTCATATTATTGGCAGCCTTATAAAACTCTGTGCTCACCGTAGTCACTGTAGCTCCTCCACTTTCTTCTTCTCAGCTTCTCTCTTCTTGCTTCGACACAATTTCTTCGCAATCCTTCCCTTCTCTTGGTATGTCTACTTAGTTTTTCTCATCAGCATTCTCTGGCTTGCTTCGTTTCTTTGCTTCAAGACTTCCTCCATTTCCTCATCATACCAATCATTCCACTCCGGTCTATTCCTCTCACCTATCACTTCCTCTGCACCTCTAAAAATAGAATTTCTAATCAAATCCCATTCCCCATTAATCGTGCGCGTAAAATTCTCATTACTCACGTTACCGCTCTCTTGTATTGATTTTTGAAAGTTCTTTGTGTACTCTTCTCTGATTTCGGTTACTTTAAGTTGTTTCACATCAAACTTTCATTTTCCCAGCTTTTGGATAAGTTCTGGCTGATATTCTTTGTGCGAACTTAACCCTAACAAGAAAATGAAGTGAATCAGTATCAACCCCTCTCATGCTTGTCACGTCTTGTATATTAGTGGCTTGTCTAATATCAACAAGAACTATTTGATTACACGTGACACCATCAGGGGATAACCAAGTTTCTAAATGGATCATTTTAATCATAATCTTCCTCAGTACCCTTATACAATAACAATGTATAATATAAAAAATAATAAACAATATTCGTTTTTCTAAATATTGCGATGTTTCTCCAATATACTTTTGATTACAATCGTTACACTTGACATATAAATCTGGTTGATATTTTACTTTTGAATATATTTTCTTGTATATGGTGTTTCTACATTTGTGGGCCAGTTTTATATTGGAATATATCTATGAGTATATGATATTAACGAATATATCAACATAAATATGAAATACCTAACCAACAAAAAAGTAGCTACAGCATTATACCAACATGTTTTAGAAAAGAACCATGTTTTTGACTTCGCTAATGTAGGGGTCTTAGATTTTTGAAGCTGGGCACAAAAAAAAGGCTTTTTAAAGAAATGGTATACAGTGTTCGAGAGAAAAAATCCTGTACAAAAAACGGATGTAACAGGATTAAATATAGCTTTCTATAATTTAATAATCTACTAATCTAATCTAATGTTTGTTACTGTGGCATTTGGTGGCCAGTTCATGAAACACACTATAGAAAACCTTTCTTGTTACCTACAGGGGTTGTAATTTTTTTTTTATCTTTTTATTTGAAATTTAATACTGTACAACATAATGTACAACAAGTAAATATGTTGAGAAGAAATATAAATTGGCGTGCTATTAACGTGAATGTTGGTCACCCAGGGGATAGTCCGTAAGTACATATCGGCATAAGGAGAAAAGTGTATAGTCTTATTTTATTGTGTGAAGTTATTTTTGAACGATTGTCAAGTAGTTTAGCGAGTAGTCGGAATCTTATGTTGAGGTCTTTTCTTTTCAGTCGAGTATGAGGATTCCATGTAAGTCTTTTGTCCAGGTATAATCTAAGATATCTCACATGATCTGCAGGCGGTATAGAAGTGTTGCATATGTAGACCGGGGGAAAGATTTACGTTATGGGTAAAAATAATGCATTTAGATATGTTACTGCTTATTTTGATTCTCCATGTGGTAAGCCAATTTTCTATAATATGAAGATGGGCTTGCAAATTACGAATTGTGAGGATAGGTCAAAACCTGAGGATAGAATTGCTGAGTCATCGGCGAAGGTGTGTACAGATGTACAAGGATGGGTTAGTAAATCAGCCGTGTAGATGGTGTAAAGAAGAGGATTCTTCCTTGAGGAACACCAGCGAGATAAGATAAATTGAGGACTGCTGGGTTCCGTGACATACCTGGAAATGTCTATCAACTAAATATGATTTTATAATAAGGAAATATGTGGAACGTAGGATGTTTTTTAACTTCCACAATAAACCCTCATGCCAGACTCCGTCAGATGCTTGAGAGACGCCTAGAAAAACACCCGCACAATATTGTTTCAATTCGAGAGCGATAGCCATGACGTCTACAACTCGATGTGTTTGTTGCATAGTGGAGTGGGATTGGCGGAATCCAAACTGATGATTCGGAATGTGTTGTAGAGAGGCAACTATTGTTTGAAGACGGGATAATAAAAGTTTTTCTAAGATTTTACCGAGAATCGGAAGAAGTCTTATTTGTCGATAGGAAGTAGGACATTGCGCATTCTTAGTAGGTTTGCAGTTCATTTTGATATAGGAAAATTTCCAGAAAATAAGGAAATAGGTAGTTCGAAAGACTGCGTTATATATTGCCGTGAGAAAAATGATTGCCTTTCTGGAAAGCTGGTAAAGTACGTTGCAGATGGTAAGGTCATAACCAGGACTTTTCTTTTTTGGGAGATGTAGGATGACTTGTTTGACTTCTGCGGGTATAAAGGATTTAGGAGGGAGTGAGAGTGGTAGAGGGGTATCAAGTTCGTTTAGGATTTTGTCAACTGGCTGTAATTTATAATGTCTGCATGTGGGCTGAATACGGAGCGGAGGTGCTTGGCAAATAGTTCGGACTTTTCTGACTCAGATTTGGCCCAGGATCGGTCATTTCGTCTAAGGGGAGAGAGAATAGTCTTATATTTTAAGATGCGTTTAGTGGCTCTTCAAAGAGAGTTATCACAAGTTGTCAAGGTATATTTTGTGTATTGTTCGTTATAGTATTTGTGTAGTTTATTTTTTAATTTGTTTGTAAGTTCGTTAAAAATACGTTTGTGTGAAGGTTTCTAGTCGCTTGCCAGATACTTTGTTGGATTGAGTCTGTCAAATATGCCACGTTCTTGTCCAAGTCTTGACCAGTTTTAAGTGATCACTCAGCTCTAGTGTTTGTTCGAGTTGTCTAAATAACATCCAGTCCACTGGCCCGATAATAAGAGTTGGTTTGGGAGTATTAATTTTGGGAAGAATGTCCAGTACAAGTATTACAAGGGTGTGATCAGAAGAAAGATCAGAGATTGTATATATGTCAGTATAAATGGATGTGATGTTGGAAGTAATAAAGAAGTCGAGCAAGTTGGGGCGTTTTTTAAGGAAGTTGGCCAGTAAGTAGATCGTGATGGAGATATAAAAGTAAAGTTGGTTTGTGTAAGATATTGTAAAGAAGGCGTCTTCTTGGGTTGGCTATTCGGCTTCCCCAGAAAGGATCTTTTGCGTTATAATCGCCACCGCTGATAAACCGACTACCAAGTGATTGAAAAAAGGACGGGAGTTGGTTTTGGTCGTTGGCATGATTTGGAGGGCAATACACGGCTGCAATAGTGTATAGGAATGGTTCAGTTAACAAGGTTATCACTGTAGGTTATAAATCAATTGTCGGCTTATGGGGAACTAAGAGATGAGATAGTGATTTTCTTATGAGTATAGCAGAGCCACCATGAGCTGTTCCGTCCGGGTGATCAGTTGTATAATTTATTTTTTGCTTCTGGGACAATCCATAGCAAGGAGTGGGGAAACAATAAACAGAAATTACAATAAAAATATAAACTTACAAAAACAAAAAATAATGATTAGAAATAGTATCAAATAAAAACAAACAGAAAATACATAGTATAAGATAAACAAACAGAAAATACATAGTATAAGATAAACAAACAGAAAATACATAGTATAAGATAAACAAACAGAAAATACATAGTATAAGATAAACAAACAGAAAATACATAGTATATATAAAAACAGAAAATACATAGTAATAAGATAAACAAACATAAAATACATAGTATAAGATAAACAAACAGAAAATACATAGTATAAGCTAAACAAACATAATACATATTATAAGATAAACAAACAGAAATAATATATAAGCATAAACAACAGAAAATACCTATATAAGATAAACAACAGAAATACAATAGTATAAGATAAACAAACAGAAAATACATAGTATACGATAAACAACAGAAAATCCATAGTATAAGATAAACAAACAGAAAATACATAGTATAAGATAAACAAACAGAAAAGACATATTTTACATTGTACATTTATACATCTATACCATATGTGTGTGCTAAAAGAAAGAGAATTTCAAAAATAATATAAAATGTCAAAAAATTAGTCCAAAATCTTTTCCGATTATGTGGTGAAAAAATGATTATACAATTTTTGAGAGAGAAACACTTTCTTAATAGCCAGCCTTTAATAAAGAATCAATAATAGTTCATTTAGCTTGTGAAATTGAAGATTGATGAAAGACATTCGAAATTATCACGGCTGTTTTATTTCTTAATATATATTTATTTAAATAACGTTTCTGTAAGTTTATGAAAGATGGACAGTCAACAAAAAAGTGGAATTAAGTTATAAGGTCTCGATAAAATCACAACTGTGCAATGCCAAATGCTGTCTAAATTGGATTTATCTTCCCGTAATAATCAAGTCTTAAGCACATGCCAACTTAAATTGTGACATTCATTTAAATTTTAAACAAAATGTACCTTGCAATGCAGATAATCGTGCACTTACCCCAAGATTACTATTTCGGAAAAGATGAATCATATCTCATTTTAATAGTTTCAATATCTTTCCTCATCAATGATTTTTCATAATTTCTACTAAGCATTATGTTACTCTTGATACTATTTCAGAATTTTGCTATCCCATATAATATTTAGGGCCAACTGAGCAAAGCAATCTTTCAATTCAATCGCCCAATTAAACGGTATATTCTTGAGGTCTATGATTTGTAATAGCCTTTATTTAGCATTGCTTGGGAAGTTGATTATCAGACATACTTAGGAGCTTACACCACCACCCTAATATTCTTTTAAAAATTTTGCATATCATATGAGTGCGTCCCGCTTCTATCCTAACAAAACTATCAGGAGTAGTTATTGAAAGACCTAATAGATATTTAGAAAATTTTAACTGACCTCTTACAACTATTTTTACATACTGACCGGCCCATATTTCCGACATTTATAAGAAAACACTTTCACTTAACGAGTCATATATCTGGCATTTAGTGTGCCAAGCATCAAATTTGATGCACATACAATGAAAACACTAGAGTTGGCGACACCGCTCCTGGCTAAAGAAGCAAAACAAGCTTGCCTAAACTTTCCAGAAATGAACGGAATACCTAAGTAGACATATGACACAAATTTCAATTTCAAAATTTTCATAATTAATCTTTCTCATATTACCAAGAGTTCCTACTTTATGAAAAATAACAATTTTACTTTTACTGGCATTTACCTGTAAGGATTGTTCTTTACAATAAGTAGATAGCTTATCAAGCTTTAATTGAGTATCCCTCCAGGAATATGAGCGTATAACCATGTCATCCGCATATAACAAACACTGGTGGGGTGGCTAAGGTGAGATAGCTCCGAGGTCACCTGGGCATAAGAAAGCTTGTTGCTAATAGCATTGTTCCTCTGTTGTAGTAGTGGAGGACAATTTGCTTGTTGTTGAACTGTTGTTGGTCGAGTAGCTTCTATCTTGACTGGTGAAGGATGGTTAATAAGTGGATACAGCAGCTGATCGCCTTAATCTTTGAAGTTCTCGATGTATCAAGCAAGCTTTGTAGTTGGCAGGATGGTTTCCATTGCAGAGAGCGCATGTGGCAGGTGTTGTAGATCCTTTTCCGCAGTCTTTTGTGAGATGATCGTCTGCACATTTCACCCATCGTGGTCAATGTTGGCAGTAACTTTTATAATGCCCATACTCTTGACAGCGCTTACATTGAATTATGCTGCGCTGCTTATGTGGTTCGTCAACTCCGATTTTGGAATAACACAGAACTTCCACTTCAAAGATACGTTTGTTATTAGAACGTAGCTCTAAATCGACAAGAGTGGTAGAGTGTGCTTCCTAACTGGATGAATGACTGGTGCTATGTTGCGTGCGGTATGACACAGTTCGGCTAGCTCTTCTTTTATCATTTCTAATGGTGTTGATTGGTGTAGGTATCTTATTACAACTCTGTATGCCTTATCGCTCTGGAGTTGATGTGTGTGATAGTCTGCTTTCTGGTCAGACAAGAACTTTATGATCTCTCGGTAACTGTTAGTAGAGGTAGGGTTGATTATTAAATCTGCAGTTCGTGCCTTAATAGTAAAACCGTCTTTCCCCACTAGACTAAATAAAGCAGCACATAAATCAGTAAATCTGGTCGCATTCTGACATATACTGGGGGAGTTTAGGGACACGCTGTGGTGTTTGAGATGTAGGCTCCATTTCGTCTGAGACCACAATAGAGGAGACGGCTTATAAGATAATATTCCAGGAGGAGGTTCAGTATCGTTGGCTGAGCCCTGGAGTTATGGGGACTCCAGATGTGGTAAGAATTGTTTGGTTCATTAATTTAGGTGCAAGCGTTTTAGCTGATTTTGTTTGCCTTTTCTTTGTTTTTGGCTGCGAGTTAACAATAGTACCGCATCTTTTCTTTGGAATAGATGCTATTGATTCATTGTCCGAGCTAATGGCCTGTTTGCCGCCGATACGATCTATGTCAAAGACCATAAACACCTTTATATATATATATATATATTATTTAGAGGTTATTTAGGTGCTTTACCAATAAAATAAAAATAAATTCAAGTTTCACCACTTACTTACTTTTCATAACTGTTTTTTTTTTTTTTTTTTTTTTTACACGCACACCGTATGGGGCCGTTCCCGAGCTCTCGCTCATAACAGCCCAAAGGAAGTGCACTACTGAACATAGATCGCTAGTCAAATTTCATAACTGTTAAAAAGTAAGGTAAAAACCATTAATAAATTGTCAAAACTGGCACAATAAAGTCTCAGTAATTAGAGAAAAATGTAAACTTAACATAGCACAAAATTATAACGAGTTGTTTTCACAATGGCTAAACAGCTGATTCTTATTGTCATTTTACTATTACCTTTTTTGCAATAATTATATTTGTCAGCAGAGTTTGAATTTTTAGTTTATTTAACAGATTACCCAATATTAAAATAGTAGAATATCTTTTATTTAATTATAAAAATGCAATAATAATGTTTGAAGAAAACATCGTAGTTTTGGTAGGTTATCTTAACACACTTGGTAATTCTAATTTTTTCAGTTTTTTATTTTGATGTAGAGTTTTGTTTATATTTTTTATATTTATTGTTTTGATTTTGTTGTTGTATAAAGGTACTGAGAAGATTGTGAAATATAATCGAAACGTTTACCTTTAACTAGAATTTTTTTCATTGACCAATACCCGAAAATCTATACACATATTGAAACTGGTCGAGAACTATTCTCATCGATTTGCCTGAATAAATTTATACAGGCTCTGAATTGTATGTAGTTTCTAATGAAGATGTTAAATACATCGAAACTTGGACTAAATAATTGTCTATTATTTAATAGCCGTTCCTGATAGTTACCACCAGAATACGCCTCTAATGGTCGAGAGTGAGTAAACAAATTATTCACGAGTATGTACTCGTGTTTCCGAATTTTTATTTTTATTGGACAGAAGCTCACGTTAGTTTAGCATGCCACACAAGCTCAACCATGCCACACTAAGCTCTCATTACTTCTGGTTCCCTTATATAAGGAATTGAAGAGAAAAAGACAAAACGCATTTATGGATATTGCAGACTATTTATTAAGAGGTGTTGTTAGGAGTGATGTCACAGCCATGTTTGTCCAGAATAATTCAGTTTCACCACAGATTTTTTTACTAACGTATTTTGGGGGGAGTAAATGAAGATGATACATAGAAGATGAATGTTTAAAATTATTAGATCAGTAGAACTGTTTCAATACGGCTGGATTTAGTAATCATAGTTACTAAACATTCATTTAATTAGAGTGGCTGATATTTTTTTTTTAATATATATTTTTATTTAATTATATAAACGGTTTTATAACCAGGTCACAATGTTAGCCAAAATAAAATTGTGCCAAAGCCTATTTAATTACTGATTCTGTTTCAATTATGAAAGATTAGAGAAAGTACATACAAGAAGTATCCACCACATTACTTAGTATTATTTCCACTTGGATCTAGTTGGAAGTTTTAATGAGCTTTGTCGATAACCATCACAACCAAATTTAAATAATTGTTGAAAGATACAACTTTTTAAAATAAAAATAATAAATAATTATAATGTTATGTGCAAAATTTTGCTACTTATTAAAAATAATAAATATATTATACTATTATATTTAAAATATTAATTAACAAATTTATTAATAAGTGTATATTTAGGATCTCTTCATAATTTATAAAATATCTCTCTATATATATATATTATATATATACTTAAGATAAAACATTTTGACACGAAAGACATTATTTATTAATTGTACAACAAATTTATCTTTGTTTTCTCAGTCTAATGCTAATTTTCAAAATTGTTATTAATAAAAAGAGAATAGGCGTGAAAATAAAATTAATGGGTAGGTAAGCATATATTATAAAATATTTATTACTATTTATTACATTTCAGTAAATTTTAATGTTAGGTTGATGGGCTCATAAATTGGTCTCACTGCCAGAGTTTTGTGTAAGGACAAAGAAATTTGAATTACCTTCTAAGCAGAAGTTTTCACTTGCTTAATTTGATCATTCTGGGCATATCAATTACTACTTTCATTGATAGAATCGATTACGCATAAAAACAGTAAAATGATTATGCTGGGAAAATTTGCAAAAAAAATTAAACTAGATCCATATAATGGCCCCTCGAATGTTGTTTCGAAAGCGTTTTATCTATATCTAAATAAATAATTAATGTATTCTATTTACCAAATTTATCATAAATTGGTCCCTAGAAAACTGTCCATTAATTCATAAGTAATTTGGTTACGTCTTTTATTTATCTCAGTTAATTCTGATATGGAAATAGCTGTTGGTGCATTTGATGAACTGATATACTTAAAAACTGTACTTCTTGGTTGGCGAAGCCAGTTTTAATTAAACAAACATAAATAATACTTCTGTTCTGTATTATGTTTTATTTATCAGGATATTTTTTTTTTTACACCACTATCATTTATAATTACTATTGAGAATTTTTATTAATCCAATTAACAGAATTTTATCAGTTTTATTAAACTTTTATTAATCATTTATTTAATTAACAAAAGTTTGTAATCTACTAAATAATAAAAGCTATAAACATGCAAACTAAGTAAAAACTACATAATGATATACAGTCATAATGATGTTTATGCTTCGTAGCAAAGCTGTACAAGTAGGCCGCCAATTTCGCTCATACCACCATTTTGGGTTGCACATGTTGAAAGTCCGGGCCGGCTAAATATTTAATATTGGTTATTGGAGAAGTTAACGTTTAAATTTTATTCCCATGATAAACTGGTAGTAGGTGATTAGTGTGATTGTATTCGAAACTCGATGAAGACATTCCTTCAGATTATAATACAATTCAGTGCCGCAGTCTTTCCTAGAATGTAATATAATTTCGAGAACATACTGATGAGGACGCGTACTTGAGCCCCTCTTACATTATTTTGTTTCCTAAGTCCGCCGATGGAATAGGCATTATAAATACACCCATACATATTTAATTTTAAAATTTTTAATATTTTTATTTTAAAATAAAATATAAAATCATCCGCCTTCATTACTGAAATGCAGAATAGCTGTTTCAAATAATAATTATTTAGAATTTGTAAATAAAGATTGACCCTTCAATCTTAGTTTTACCTTTATCAGTGTGAATCGATCCATTCTGATATTTTATGAAAATCAATACTACTTCGTCCATGGTTAAAGGGATACACATAACCAATAACCAATAGTTTACTCTTGAATCTTTTTTTTTAATTTAAGGTGCGTCAACATCTATGGTCATTGGCGCCCGGAACCTTCTCAGTGTACAGTTGGCCCCCGGACTGTGTTCTTTCGTTACAGACAACACTGTCCTTCTCCGGACGGTGTACTTTAGAGGCTCCTAGGAAGAAAAAAAAAATCTAAAGGTAAAAGTGGAACTTCGAACCCGGGACCCCCGCGTGGGAGTCCATCCGATACCACAGAGCTAATCTCTTCCCTGTTTAGATCGTTTTGTGATAGAATATTGAAAACCACCAAAAAAATTGAAAATTGCGCTGCTATATATATAATTACACTGAAATGATAAGACAATTCCCCATTTAATTTGCAGGCAAAGTAACTTTAATAGAAGCGAATTCGAATTAACGAACTTTCAATTCTTTTTCAAAAATCCATGGAATATACCTACAATTCTTCTTAAGAAAATGACTAAATGAAAAATTAAAAATTATTCTTCAAAAGTATAAAATAAGCATGTCTTCCATACTTATAAATCATCACGCCCATTCTCAACATCTATATAATGAAGTAACAACCAAATTTTTGTTTACAAAAATATGATTTAATAAGTGTGACAAACAAAATTTGAGATTCTGATAAAATAAAATGTTAGCTTGTAGTTTCAGTAGTCAAACCGGTTAATAAGATCATGATGTGTGAGATAAAACAAGCGCAAAGTAAACTTCTATAATAAAATATTAAATAATTTAATTTAATAATTATATTTAAATGAGTGCCAAATAAAAACTTTTTTTATAATTAAACAAAAAAAAATGAGAGCCTTCATGTATACAAATTGTTACTATCATTTCCTGTTTTCGTCCGGAATTTTTTTGAACAATATATATATATATACATTAATATTAAGATAAAAGTGTGATAGATATTAGTAAATATAGATTGTAACCTTATTGATAAGAAGGTTATATAAGTAGATTTGTTAGTTTTGGTAATATAGTTATGTAAATAATAATAATAATAAAATAATAATAATAATAATAATAATAAAGCTAAATTACTAAATGGCTCCTATCCCGTCAAGAGATATCCGCTTGTTTGTAAGGTGCGGCGAGGTTTCCCACTTGTTATATCTGTCGGCTGTGAATCACTCCGCTAGTTTCCATAAATTTATGTTTATTATTTTCAATGAATTTTTTCTTCCAGTTTATGGAATGTATTATTCATAAGTAGAAATTGTGTCCATCTAATCATTTCATCAAGTGATTCATTTTTATTTATACATGCAATTAAAACATTATTAGATCATTTTATTTTAGTAGAGTATTATTTTCATGTGTAGTTTTGCCATTAAACATAAAGTAATTCACTGCCAAAGAATTTTATTATTTTATATGTATATTTATATTTTTGTTTATACTTTCAGAAACAGGCGTCCTTGTGTCTTTGTTAGTCAGCCCTTAACTGTGGACCTTAATTAAGGACTAGTAATATGTGGAAGCATCTAGCAGCGACCCGTGTTTTTAGATATGTAACTACAGAATTATCAGATTGCAGAGTTTAAATATAGATTCTTAATGGAAAGGTCTACTTCCGAAGAAAATAGAAGTGAAAGTTGGCCGAATTTCCTATTGAAGTCTAACAGAGAGGAGCGAATGAGAGCTCCGCGTCTCATCTACGGTAGAATATAGTGTAGTGGTCAGAGGTAAGCAGAAGCTGTGCCCTGGAGAGTGGCACCAGCAGTAACTTTCATACACTGTAGTTTTTTTTATCAAACAATATCAGACATAAAAGTCGTTAAATAGTTCTATTCCCATGAAAACATCCCCCAACGTTTTAACGATCAGTAAAAGTAAGTAGCGGGCTAAAATTAGTCATGTTCTCTGGTGACGACGATTGGCAAAAATGCGATATGTCAGCTGATCGGATTTCCACTAATATAAGTTGCTGT
Source organism: Triatoma infestans (assembly GCA_011037195.1). NCBI lineage: Eukaryota > Metazoa > Arthropoda > Insecta > Hemiptera > Reduviidae > Triatoma > Triatoma infestans. Next base: position 5,863 of record JAAEAF010005623.1, on the reverse strand, counting down.
CTGCATTTGTCCACATTGGTTAGTTAATTGCTTCTTTTTTTTCTTTTTAATATGTATCATATTGGATGTTTTTTTGAGGGAGTGACTATACAGTTAAATCGAATGAAAAATGTATTGTGTCAGTCTCCAAGAGTGTAGTCGTTTGTAGAGTGTACGCTAGTATATAACTGTTGAAGACGTCTGTAAGTGTGAATATATATGGAGCTGAGCTAGAAATTGTCTATGGGGTATGTGCCTTCTTCAGAGATCTCAGCAGTTACCCGTTCCAGCATATCAAATATGAATACCACTTATGCCGACTTACTTTCAATATTCATAAAGCATTGTAAAGTAAGTTTCTAGTAGTATCTAGATTAAAAGTAAGTCATAACCGTGTAAGTGGTAACCATGTTGATAGGCTGGAACATTGAAGCACCGGGACGCCAGAATCCCTAAAGAAGTGTAGTCAAGTTCCCCCTAAATGCCTCATAAAGCAGAAATAAATTATTCTACTTAGTTAACAAAATCAAATACTCTTTAAACATTGATGTTAATTAACCATTTTTATAAATATCCCCCCTCCCACTGAAAATAATCGATAGTATTCGTGGAAACAGCATTGCCAATACCATCTACATATTTTTGGCAGAATAAAACAAATACATAAATTCCTTTCCATCATTCCTCTAAACCAGCTAGAGATTTATTTCCTACAATACTCCACGTGCAACTATTCCAATAAATGACGATTAAAAATTATCTCATTTGGATATGGGAGCAATACCATCCGTATTGTATGTTTTAAATATATGTAAATTAATTTAGATACACGACATGTTTGAGATCTTTAACAAGAAAAAGTCATCTAAATACGTTTTGCAGCATTTTTCTTTTGAGATACCCGGTTTGAAATTTTTTCAAATTTAGAAAAGTATTAAATTTTTTTCTACTTTGTACTTTTTGTAAACATATAAATACCCTGTGTATTTAATTCCAATCTTGTTTGCCAACATTTTTGAAACCTCGTCGCACACATGAAAAAGATACCCTATAATACTTCATTATTGCCTTAATCTTATCTAGTTTTTATCTGGAAAAACAACAAAGAAATGAAGAAATACTGTTTGTGTTACGTTTAAAAGAATATATAAATCTAAACCATCCTTATAGACTAATTAAAACGATAAACTACAATGTAAAAAAGAAGACAAAAAGTTGTATTAGCCTTAGTCTCGTCACACACATTTAAAAAAAAATAAATAAATAATGTTACAAAGAAAGTGTTTTTCATTAAAATGAACTATGTCTTTCTTTTTTTAAATCTCTTTTTTCCCTAAGAATTCTTAGAACTGTAATTAATTTTAACTGAATTAATCTTGCTACCATTCCCAAAGCTAGTTGGGATATCACTTGGTTGCATGGTGGTTTTTGAATGAAAATGTTTTATAACCCTATGTGCCTAGTTTCCATCTATTAAAAAACAAAAATAAATTAAATGTCCATCGGTTTTCAACTCCTTCCAGACAAATGGATTCTGTTTTTTTAAATAATAATGAATGAAAAAGGAAAAAAAATATGTGCCAAATTATAAAAAAATGTTTAAAAAAACTAATGATAATAAAGTTAAAATAATTACAACCACTGTGCACATTATAAGAAAATGATGGTCTTTCAATACAAAACAAAAAAAAACTTGACAAAATAAAAATAATAAAGTTGGTGTTTGAACGTTTTATTCTTATGTAAAAATAAATAAACTACAAATAATATATTAATTATATTATGAAAACAGTCAATTTATAATTTTCACTTTATATAACAGATTAAAAAAAAATTAATAATTACTTTGTTATAGCAATATGAAATAATTCTTAAATAAATTTAAAATTTATAAATAAAAATGAGAACTACAAAAGAAAACTGCAAAATTATTTAGAGTACACTTTATCTATCTTATATTAAAAAAATAAAATAAGATATTTTAGATTGTGAAAAGTACCTATATTATTAAACAAATATAAATATTATAAATACAAACAATTAAAAAAGTATATATATTGTTATCTTTGCCACTTAATAACAAAAATAAATAAAATTATTAAAATAAATATTTAAATAATGTAAATATTGTATAGGAATTATTTATTGTAAATAGATTTAGAAATGAAAAAATTTAAAAAAGAAAAGAAAAATAATATATTGAAAATTTAAAAAGAAAATTGTTGTGTGTGGCATAACTTATTTAAAAATATATAAATATATAATATAATTTATGACAAATGAAAAAATTTAATTAATATTAAAATTTGTTGAACATTAAAAAAAAGAATAAATAAAATATCTATATCACATTTGTGTTTTTCTTCCTTTTAACACCTGTAAAAGTCCAGTTTGAAATCAACAGCTGTTTTTTAAATTCAATTTAAAAGAGAAAGTATCTTTACATCCGTTTGGGATGTCATCAAGCCGACATTGAACTGAGAATATTCCGCAACTTTCAGGTCGCAATAAAAAGAAAAAATCTCGGTTGAAATACTTTCTCTTAGTGCAATTTACATTGCTGATTGACAAACTTTCTTCAAACTCATTTCACTTCAACATTAGCAGTCTTCCCCACTAACAATAGCACTACTCTTCAACATTTTTTGGAGAAACATCAGTGTGTTCAACACTGGTCGAGTACCGTTGTGGGCAAAGTACACTGTTACTTCTCTTGTTAAGCACATACTACTCTACTATACACTTCTCTCTAGATCATTCTCTTTTAACTCCTTTTTTTCTATAAACTTTTAGTTTTCTGGATCTTTTGATTAGTTTTTTTTTCCTTTTTTTATTTTATTTTAACCTGAATTGTGTACATATTGTGAAAATATATTATAATTTTGTATATAGTGTTTGTTTGTGAAATGGGAGATAATAGTCCGGGACAAGTAGCCCCGGACATACAGATGAATGAAGGTGCAAGTAACTCAAAAATAATTGAAGGTAAAAAAGAAATTCAAAACTACTATAGAAGTGACGATATAGGGCCGTTTCAGGTACTAATTGAAAGCACTAATTTAGATAGGAATGGTATTTCTAAAATTCACCCGATAACCCTGGGAAAATTAATTACAGTTAGTCATCTAGATATTTCTAGAAATATTGAAATAATTAAAGAAATAGGTAGGAACAGATTGAGAGTAGAGTTAAACAACGCCGTCTCTGCCAATAAAGGAATGAATTCAATGGTGTTGAAAGAAAAAGGGTTTAAAACTTATTTTCCCAAATCTCTATTACAAAGAAGGGGTTGACACCGAATTAACAGAGGAGGAAATAAAGCAAGCGATCTGATTTTCATATGAAGTTAAAATAGAAAACGTGTAATCAGAAAAATTATAGACAAAAATACGAATGAAATAAAATAAGTGCCTACTCAGTCAGTGTTACTGGTTATTAGACGGCGAAGTTTACCACTGAATGCATACATTCACTATGTATTTGCGAAATTAAACAATACGTACAGAATGTAATTTAGTGTAGGAAGTGTTTACGGTACGAGCACTTCCAAGATCAATGTAAGGGAATTATGAGATGTGAAAAGTGTGGGGCAAGTCATGATGTTAAAGAATGTCAATATGAGGGAAGTGTGAATTATGGCTGGGTAAGTCACTCATCAATTAACAAGGCGCTTTGCCCAAGTTTTAAAAAAGAAAAAACTATAAAAGAACTAATGGCAAACAACATATTTCATATATGGACGCTAAAAAGTTTTTTAAATCTAATTCATTTGCAGCTACAGCGAAATCGATGCTCTTCCGGGGTTAAATGATTTTAAAGCATTTCCCTTTTTAAACCCAAATAGAGTTTATGCCCCTACTTCATCATTCAAGAGAAGCAGAATCCAGTCCGAATATTAAAGTAACAATATTATTGAAGTCAACAATATTAAAGATAGAAATATATTTTACAATCAAGGTATGCCTAAGAACGTTACTGGGGGGATCGTGCAATACAATCCATATCGCCCGAACTACTCAGAAAATAATAATACAGTAAACAAAAATAGTTACCAATTTAGTATATGAAGCGGTATTAGCTATACTGAAAAGTGTAGATATTAATAACAATAAAGACTGGGGATGCGAAAAAGTTAAAATTTTCATTATGAATAGGGTTCAAAATTTGAATTCATTGAAGTTGTAATGAATTTAAATTTAAAAAATATAGTATTTTCCTTAATTTTATTCATATGTGTATTTATTTTCTACATATTTTGTATATATATATATATACATGTGTGTATATATTTCATGCATATATTTATATATATGTGTGTGGGTGTGTGTTGCAATGTGTACATCTTTGGGCGAATTAATAAATGTAAATTGTATCGAAATATATTCTTGTTATATATTTTATGATTGTAAAGTAAGGAATTTTTCCGATGTATATATTTCTAAATTTGGATTTTGAAGGTTAGAAGGCACAAAAGAACAGTTACTTGAGTCAGAGATACTTGGCCTACCCCTATCACTGCATTTATTTAAGACAAAGGGAATTTCCCTCTTCTCACTTTCTCCGGGGTGGAGGTAGAATATATAAGGGGGGCCCTTTTAGGGATGGGGGTCAATTCAAAATTTGCACTATAAAAAGAGTGAAGTCTGTCATGAGAAAAAGCCAAGTTACAGTAGTGAGTGGTGGAAGTGCCCCAAGAAACGCAACCTTCATCAAGTCAGAAAATATGTTGCATGCACACCGGCATACCAGGTTCGCTCTTTCTTCTTAATACTAATACAAGAACAATTTCTATTAGTTAATAATCAACAATACTCGCTTTATTTTTATTTTGTAAAGTTTTTCTACATATAACCTTTTTTTCACTGCCACCTCGATTATAATATCGAACATAATCTAAAATCTAACATCCTCCCACCTTGAGTTGGCGGAAAGAGACTCAACCAATCCTCTTCCTTCTCATAAATCCAATTTCTCAGGTATCTTCACCGTACGTCCACTTCTGGTCGAATATTCAGTGACATGTTCTTCAACATGTTCAATAGATGGAGTCTCCCGCTTGGACCTTAGTCTTCTTAAGTTGTCTAAGCTTTCCGAGTATGATGATACTTCCAAAGGAAAGATTCTTTGTATAGGTCGAAGCAGCTCCGACGTGGCGGTCTGCAAACGGACCAAACGTGAGATATTCTCTTTTCCTGGAAGAATTTCTATGACTCGCCCTAAAGGCCAATCCATGCGTTTCACATTATCACAACCGATAAGCACAATATCTCCAACGGCGATCTGTGCATATGCAGTTTTAATATCAGGTCGTTGAATGAGCAAGCCCAAGTATTCGGATCTGAACCTTTTACGAAGATCATTCCTTAGCCTCCTTCTATCTTTCAGTCTCCTGTTAAGAGTGTTTTGATCTACAGCATCTAAGTCTGGAACACCAAAGGTACGAATATCTTGAATGAAAAGAGCAGGTGACAAGGGGGCTAGTTCACCACTGCTCTCGAATATATAGGTAAGGGGTCTTGAATTCATTATTGCCTCTGTATCGCAGAGAACTGTACTCATTTCCTCAAAGGTTAAATGGGTTCTGCCAAGAACCTTCCTTAAGATTTACTTCATAGACCGTACCAACCTCTCCCAAAAACCACCCCACCATGGTGCTGTGGGGGGGTTGAATCGCCACTCTATTTTTCTTGTCGTACTATACTGAACCACTTTGTCCCAATCCACTGATTCCAGCGAATTTGAGGCGCCAATGAAATTAGTGCCGTTATCAGTATAAACTGTGGATGGTCTCCCTCGTCTAGCAACAAATCTTCTAAATCCTTGCAGAAACACCTCGGTTGAGACAGAAGACAAAAGCTCTAAATGTACGGCTCTATAAACCGCA
>JAAEAF010005622.1:0-92185 GCA_011037195.1 Triatoma infestans | reverse complement strand
CCTGCAGAAACGGCATAATGCGTTGTCTGCAAGTAATAACTGGTGCATGTGCCTATTTAGCCTGCAATGCCCTGTTAATAGACCCACTATTAGCCTTATATCCCTTCGGCTATGGCTCAGTAGGTTCTTGGTAAATTCAGGCAAAAGTCTCTTAATAAAGAGTTTAGCCTGCCTCTGCAGTGGCGTACTTTCCCACATCGCAGAGCTGGTCTTCTATCCATTCTTTGATAGAAGCGTGAATGAGGCTCCTGGGCAACCCACAGAAGGGCTCGGGGCCTATAAAGGTATCCCTCGAGCCCTCCCTCGCCAGGGCATCCGCCCTTTCGTTGCCAAGGAACCCCGCATGACCCGGCACCAAGGCGAGTGTCAGCTTATTCCGAGCACCCACCTCGGTTAGGGCAGATAGGCAATCCCACACCAGTCTTGAGACTTTTTGGTGTGAGGAAAGTGCCTTCAGGGCTGCCTGACTATCGGAGTATATGGCCTCTTCTGCCCACTAACCCTTGCCTTATAATTTCCTTAGCGCAGAGTTGTAATGCCACAACTTCGGCCTGAAAGACCGTAGCGTACTTTCCTAGGCTGGCCTTAATCTTAACTTTAGGCCTGCTCCCATAGACCCCCGCTCCGACCCCAGTTGGAGTTTTAGAGCCGTCTGTATACCAGACCGAGTTACCGAGCAGAGGGGGATCCCGGTCCCATTCATTCCTGATCGGTATAACAATGTGGAAGTTCCTTTCAAAATAATGCTTGGGAACCATCCTATCAGTAGGCATGCCAAGTACCTGGTCAGCCTTAACTTCTTCTATCAACCTCTGGTTAACAGAATCATGCCTAGAGGTGGATAGTTGGCGGCCCCTGCAGGAGCCTATGAATTCCCATTCTGGGGCTTTGTCTTGGATGAGAAGATGCAACGGTGGTAAATTAAGAACCTCTATCGCCGCAGTCGGGATGGTTCAATTTACATATTTACATAGTCATTAGTTTATCGAGATTTTGATTGAATTAGAGCTCTTGCATAGATTTCCATCTTTAACAAAGTATTCTTTCAATATTTTGTGGACTGCGCCACATATTATATAAAATTAAGGACAATATAATGAATAGCTATAAACTCCAGGCCAAAGAAAAATTTTTTAATCGAAAATTAGGAGTTCTTTTGAGAACTTTTTAATGGGTGTTTAACATCAATTTTATTTTGTCCCACTAGTATAAATGGATAAATAGAAAATGTCGGCCTTACAGTAAAATCTTGCGTTTCCGCCTAATTCCCTTTTTGCCTTCTTCTTCAACAATGGAATAAAAATTCCAATTTTTTTCTTTATAGCTCACATTAACTACACGTAAATTACGTAAATATTAACTTGATTTTTTTGCATTTATTTTTTATAAAAAAATTGTATTGAACAATTGGATAATTTACAAAATCCCTACGAAAGGGAAAAATTAGTAAAAAAAAAATTCTAAACTTGATTTTTCATAGAAATAATTAGCTATAAATAATAAACCAATCACAGTGTAGAAAGAGAAAGGTGTGGTATGTTAGGGCCAATTAGAAATTTAGAATTATTATTATTGACCACGCCCACTTTTGACTTCTTTCTTTTCTTCACTGTGATTGGATAAAGTGCTACTTTATGTTATTATAGGGAAGTAAGAGAAAGTCATATGAGTGTTCAACACCAGATTTTTTTTCACTTTCCTTTACTCCTCCTAGTAAGAGGAAGTAGTTATTGCCAGAAGTGATCGTGCCAGATTTTAGAAATTAGGTATTCACCGGAAATAACATGCTTTGAGGTCACTCTAAATACGAAAAAAAATGAATTTAGCGAATGATATGTGTGTGTTTCTTTTATTAACAGAATATCTTGAAAACGAAAAGTCGATCTATCAATTGGAAGTTCGACTTTACTGATTCTCCAACCATTATCTTTAAACTTTGTATAATATCTTACACACTTAAATACCTATCACTTTTATTTGAAATATTTTCTCGGGATAATTTATATTTTGGGGGGTTCTGAGGAAATTATTATTATTAAATCATGAATGCCTATCGGTATGGGACTTATGCCTATATGGCTTATAAGCCCCCCCCCCCAATTTTGGATGAGAGGGTACGCAACACTAACTTAAAGCGTGTTTGTATCTGATCGGACAGCCAAGCTGCGCTGAAGGCGCTTAGTTCATGTGTCTTCACTTCCAGATTGGTGTTACAATGTTCTAAAAAGACTGGAAGAGCTTTCTTCTCTGAAGGACGTGCTTCTAGTTCTAGGTTCCAGGTCCACGTGGGAATTTTTGGTAATGAAGAGGTGGATAGGTTTGCCAAATTGGGAGCCTCTCTCCATTTCATTGGCTCCCGAGCCTGCTGTTGACGTGTCTTTTGGAACATGTCTGTCGGCTTTCCAGACATGGATGGCATCACAGCACTCATCCTTATGGATGAATACTGTCGGCAGTCTAAGATGCTCATTGGAGTATCCGGGCGGGGCTTGAAGTGAGGGGTCCTGTGTCTTTCAGGATCTCTCTCAGGCATCTGGTTGCCTTCCTCACTGGACATTGTGGCTTAAGGAGATATCTCTATACAATGCGGCTCGTGCCTGACCCCTTTTGTAGAGTCTATGGGACAGAGGAGGAAACACCCATACATCTTATGACAGATTGTTTGGGCCTGTGAGGAGATTAGGTTTAGGACCTTTGGCTGGAATAGGTTATCGGTAGAAGATCTTAAGCTATGTCCTTTTAAGGTTCTGGTCCGATTTGTTCGGACTCTGGTAAACTTAGAAGGGTTAAACCTGGGTCTGGACTTTTGTTCTAGACCCGGTAGTTGTTATTCTTTTGGGGTAGCTATATGGGCCCAGGGAGGCTTTGGATAGCGTAGGGTTTCGCTCTCTCCTTCCTTGAATAATAATAATAATAAAATAATAAAAATAATAATAATAATAATAATCATAAAAATAAAATAAAATAAAATAAATAAAAATAATAAAATAATAATAATACTCCCCCAATTCATCACCCCCGGTCTGTCTACAATATCCTAAAATATCCTTTAGCTCCAATCCTCCCAGGTTTTCCCGTGAGAGTGAGTGAGGCCTCCCAAATACTCGAAGCTTGGTGCCAGCAAAACAGGGACACTGACGTAAATAGTGATACACTGTTTCCCTATCTCTATCAACACAATGCTGACATATGAGGCTAGACGTGCTCCATATTTAATGTAAATGACTAGACACCCATATGTGTCCAGTCGCTACACCTAAAGTCTTCAATCTTATCCTACTCAGGGACACTAGGTAATCCGAAACCACTTGCTTGGTCCCTTTGATAAATCTTTTGGCCTGGAGGCACCCCTGGCGTGGTCCTCCAGTTCTCCAAAACTCTCGTCTCCCAAAGTCAAATCTGATTATCGCAGAACCGTTTAGTGACGGCAAGGGTTGGCTCAACTAAACATTGTATTGTAGTAATTTTAAAGATGATAAATTCGTGTTGGGTGAGTGTATCAAACCAGATTTTTTTTTTTTGTTCGTAGTGTATTTATTTATATATTAATTTATTTTTATTAACAAATTTATGTTTAAGAAATAATGATAAAGCCTGTTTTTATTTACTTAATTTAAGCATCAAGTAGTTAATAGTTACGTCATTTTTAATAGATTTATTGATAGATAAGTAAGCTGATTATGCCAAAAAGTTTAAGCCCATATATGTGCAAGTAAATTCGATGAATGCTGCTGTTCCTGGAGATTGGTATCTTTGGCACGGAAAAATCTTTACACCCAGTTACCACATTTTACATCTGCGATTATAATTTGGTTTTCCTTTCTGCTGTAGAATCCTGCAATTAGATCGCATAAATGTTGCCTAAAAGTTTCAATTTTTTACACCACCTTCATCCGCAAGTATTTCAATTTTATGACGATACCATTGCTTTTTGGTATTCCAGGCGAAAAACGTTTTGCATCCTAATTCCACTGTGCTTCAATAATTTTCAAAATGCTATCCTTTAAGAAAATAAGCGCAATGGACCGGTGCAACAACGGGGCTTATAGGCAGGCTGAAGCAGAAACGCTTAACAACTGGTATTTTATTCATTTTAGCATGCATATTTATCGTGTTCCTGACCGGTTTCGGATTTTCATCCATGTTCTTACAATGCTCTGGCAAATTCACCAAGTTCGTGGAGAGAGTTCACTTCAACGTAATGTTTTTGTTACACTCACACTTGTATATATATATGTGGGAAGGTTATAAGGATAACCTTATACACCACATATATACAACCAACAAGTGTGAATGTAACAGAAACATTATGTTGAAGTGAACTCTCTACACGAACTTGGTGAATTTGTTTTGATGATGGATGTATAATGGGTTTTGATGAACGAGAGAAATGGTTTGGTTTGAATGAACAAACTAGTTCTGGCTGAACACTATATAATGTAAAAGTGACACTGACTGCCTGGACTTTACACTAAAATGTAAGAATATGGTAGAGTGGTAAAGGGTAAGGTAAATGACACGTTGTGACTGGCGAGTGAACTCTGTTGTATATCTATCTCCCGTCGCTGTATTTATGCAGTTTGTCCCACTCCAGTCCGAGAGAGTGGTCCTGTCATTTTTGTCTCTCTTTCTCTGCTATGGATCCTATTACAGATGAAAATCCGAAACCGGTCAGTAACAAATATACTATGACGGATAAAATACTAAAATACCAGATGTTATCCAGCATTGCAGACCCATCCACATATTCAGTCGTTAACAACTTTGCGTTCTTTCCCACCATACAATTATTCAAAAATGGTTTGTTTACTCACCTACTAAGACTTACCCCCTTGAAATACTGGCCAAAACCAACCCCATATTTGAGCCAAACAATTTCGATGTCCTTCCAATACTTGAAAAGTATGCTACGTGATGAACGAGCTGAAAATTCAAATCTTCAACTACCAAGAAACGTTTGACGTGACGTGTAGGGCGGCCTTGCTTTGTCTTGTTGAAGGAATACACTACAATTAACTCAAGAAGGATATTTTGCAGCCAAAAAACGGAATGTACATTGAGTAGAGAAGAAATCGGATGTATAAATCGCACGAACATCAGGAACTAGCTTAAAAAAGGAATGACGCCTTCGTAGATCCACCCACACGCACAGCATCACTTTTTACCACAAACCTTTTTATGGGGGGGGGGAGGGGACGGTAATAAATCCACGTCTCATTGCAAGTAATAATTCGTTTGTTGAAATGAAAATCATTTGGGTTTTAAAGAAGGGTTTCACAGACTCCAACTCGGCGTGCGGTTTATTGGGATGTAAATTGATGTGGATAATTCCGGCAGCTTCTGGGAACTATGGGGGATGCTTACAGATCGGTTTTTAGTTTTGAGTGGGTGCTGGTGATAGGACCTCACCTCTACAGCTGTCGCTTGAAGTGCTGAGACTAAGGAGAAAGGACGTCCTGAATGAAGCTTAATTAAAATCGCTCTTCCTGTTAACCGATTTACATCAAATTTGGAATTCTATCGATGCTTTTAATTTGTATTAATATTATGTAAGTGGTAAACCCTATACATCATACTGAATTGTTACATTAGGGGAAAACATAACGTAATTGTTCCCCTAGAATCCCCCCAAATAAAATTGATAGATATTTATGTTAAACAGTGTACGAAGTTTTAAAGAAAATCGTTTGAAGCCATTTTCGAGAAAATTTACGAAAAACTGAAAAAAAAGGATTTAGTAAAATCGTATTTCCGGTTGATTGATTTTTGCTACGAAATCCTCGTGTATGATGCGATGTATCTGCTTAAATGGAATACCAAGTTTTTTGGGCCCCACGGTTTTATGCTTTTGAGGTATTCTGTTAAAACACTCTCTCTCTCTCTCACACACACACACATACATAGACCATTCACTGATAACATTTCTTTCGTATTCAGGAGAAACCCCAAAAACATGTATTTGCAGTTGAAGAAACTCAATTTCCAAAATCTGGTATGATCGCAATACTTCGTCTTACCCAGGGCTGTTCAGTATAAAATTCAAGAGTCAACAGTTTTGCCGTGTTTAATTCAAGCTCAAAATGCCATAGTTCTACCAAACGTGAAGCATGACTTTTATTTTCCAGTTCTGTTTCTACCTGCCCAAGGGGACTTTTGAACTCTGCTTATATTTGTGCATGATTCCAAAAAAAATGGCGATACTTTATTTTAAAATTAATTGATAAAATTAGAGTATTTTATTTTTTTAGTAAGATTGCTTAAATTTTTAGCTTTTTATTATATAAGGGTGTAACAAAAAAGGGCGTTTATCATCTTCTCACCTCCCCGAAATACAAGCCGGTTCAATTTTCTACAACTTGAACCCATCTGTGAGCCAACAATTCGGTATCCTTCCGATGATATCTGGAGCTATTTTTGGAGGCAAAAAAAAAATCCAAACATCCCGTTTTCACCTCCTCCATATTTGTAAATTTTTTTAACATGTGGGCGGCCATGGAGCGGATGGTAATAATCAGAGGGTGCCAAATCTGGGTTATAAGCTGCGTGTGGGTGGAGTTCAAAATTTAAATCTTCGATTACTGAGAACATTTGATGGTGACGTGAGGCGGCCTTACGATGTTTTTCAATTAATTCAAGAGGGATACTTTGCAGTCAAAACGCAGTGTAGCGTTCTAGCTAAGTAGAGTAGAGTTTGGATGTCAATCGCACGATGGTCATGGACTAGCACAAAATGAATGACACCTTCGTAGGATTCACCACACGTACAGTATCACAGTTGGTATTAGAATGTTCTTCTTTGAAGGATGTACTTCTTAGACCTCTGGGTACCAGGTCATATGGGATTTTTTTGGGAATGAGGAGGAGGATAGGTTTACCACAAATTAGGCGCCTCTCTCCCTTTCATTAGTCTTGAGCCTGCTGTTGTTGTGTCTTTAGAACACATCTCTGTCAAGCTTCCAGTCATAGATAGTGTTATAGGATCCAAAGAGAGGATCCATAGCAGAGAAAGAGAGACAAAAATGACAGGACCACACTCTGGGACTAGAATGGGAGAAACTACATAAATACAGCGATGGGATATAGATATAAAACAGAGTTCATACAACTGAGTTCACTCGTCAGTCATAATGTGTCATTTAGATTACCCTTTACCACACTACCATACTCTACATTTTAAGTGTAAAGTCCAGACAGTCAGTGTCACTTTTTACATTATACAGTGTAGCCATATTTTGTGTTCATTCAAACAAGACCATTTCTCTGCTTCGTCAACCCCATTATATTGGTGGCAGCATTTTCGAATCCAGTATAACGGGGTTGATGAAGGAGAGAAATGGTCTGGTTTGAATGAACAAACAAAATATGGCTAGCACTGTATAATTAAAAAGTAGCAGACTGTGTGGACTTTACATTAAAATGGTAGCGTATGTAGAGTGGTAAAGGGTAAGGTAAATGACACGTTGTGACTGACGAGTGAAGTCAGTTGTATATCTATCTCCCGTCGCTGGTGTATTTATGTAGTTTCTCCCATTCTAGTCCGAGAGAATGGTCCTCTCATTTTTGTTTCTCTTTCTCTGCTACGGATCCTCTCTTTGGATTTTATTACAATAGCTTCACAGCATTCATCCCTATGGATGAGGAACAATGAGTTGTGCGCACTCTAAGATTGGCTCATTAAGGGGGTCCGAACAGGCTATTTGTGAGATGTTGCTGTGCCTTTCATGGAGACCTCTCTCAAAAATTTGGTTGGACCTCTCTTACTGGGCATTCTGATTTAAGGAGACATCCTGGGCATCTGGTTTAAGGAGACATCTCTACATAATAGGGCTCATGCCCGGCCCCCTTTTGTAGAGTTTGTGAGACAGACATGGAAACATGAATCTTAACGATGGTTTAGACCCGGGTCGGATTTTTGTTCTAGGTTTTTTTCTGTTTTTCTTTGGGATAGTTACATAGAACCCAGTGGGGTTTTGGATAACATAAGGCTTGTTCTCTCCCCCCCCCCCCACAGATGAATAGTAATAATTGTTCATTATTGGCTGTCTACAACGTAATCATTCTCTACTTGCCTCTGTTGGTAGGACGGCACTTGTCCCTCCCACGCGCTCTATAATTATGTACTGACGTATGACCAAAAAATTAAAATTTAAGAAAGCTGTGTGAGTGTTTCACACCAAATTTTTATGTATATATATATATATATATGTAAACGGGTGAGTTAGTTGGTTGTGTGGGGGTTGGCTGGGTTATAATATTATATTTATATGAAAAATTATTTAGTGCGTCATATGGTATAATAGTAGTGCAAGAAACTGACTTTTATTCAATTTATAATTCAGCAACCTGGGTAGACTTTAAACGATTCTTTCACTAAAAGTTTAATATTTATTTATAAATAAGTGGTTACAAAAAATGAATTAATATAAAATGAAACATACAATAAATATAATTATAATTACCTAAAAGATCTCAATACACTTTTAAGATTGTATATAAAGAAGGTAAGAATAATGTTGAAGGTGATGCGTTATCTAGAAATCCGGTGCTTGAAACATTTGAAAATAATGATGATTGTTTAGAAGTAGTAAACCTGATCAAACTGCAAGAACTAATTGAGGATCAAACACTAATAAAAAAAGAAATTGAAGGCTCAAAAGATATCGCCAGAGATGGTGATATAAGTTTCAAAACACTAAATAATAGAAAAAGAATATATGTATCACAAAAATTCGGTTTAATCTTAATAGAAAAAATCCACAAATTTTATGGACACATTGGAAGCAATCAAATATCTGAAAAATTGAGACCTTTCTATTATTTCAGAAATATGGATGTTATGATAAACCAAGTTTGTAGAACCTGTGACGTGTGCATACGAAATAAATCTAGAAGCAGTAGAGCACTTAGTAAATTATCACAATTAGGCCCAGCTAAAAGCCCATTTCAAATTATGTCTATTGACACGATAGGTGGATTCAGTGGGTACAGATCGACCAAGAAATATTTACATTTGTTGGTGGACCATTTCACCAGATATGCGTGGATCCGAACTTCTCGCAAGCAAACAGCAGAAGATTTTATCAAGTTGATTCAACGCATAGCTACTAATAACAAAATAGGAACAATGTTGGTGGATCAGTACAGTGGTTTAAATTCAAAGAATACTTGTCAAAAATGGATATTAACCTTATTTTTACATCGGTGGACAACCCTCAATCGAATGGACTGAACGAAAGGTTAAACCAAACACTGGTTAATAGAATAAGATGTAAGTGTAATGACAACAGCTATCATAATAAACCGTGGACAAATGTGGCTGAGGCGTGTGTTAAAGATTACAATCCCACAATTCATAATTCAACAGGATTTTCACCGGCTTATTTGCTATATGGACAAATATTTTCAATAGTTCCGATGGAGTTGGAAAAACCATACGATCTACTGAAGGACAGAGTAGAGGCATTTAAAAACTCTGAAAAATGTTTTAAAGCAAATAAGCAAAGAATCGACCGCAATAGGAAAGAATATCAATTTAAAGAAGGAGATGTGGTTTACGTAGCAAATGGAAATAAATTAAACCGCAACAAACTGGATGAACTCAGAAGTGGACTATTTATAATTGAAAAAAGAATATCTCCATCAATTTATAAAGTGAAGTGCAACAAGAAGCCAACTTATTTCACATAAGCAAGTTGGTGCCTTACTCTTTTTTTGGAAAAAAAAAGAGTCCCCGACCAACGGAGGTGTAAACAGGTGATTTAGTTGGCTGTGTGGGGTTGGCTGGGTTATAAAATTATATTTATATGATAAATTATTTAGTGTGTCATATGGTATAATAGTAGTGCAAGAAACTGACTTTTATTCAATTCTTTTAGGTAATTGTAATTATATTTATTTTATGTTTCATTTTATATTAATTCATTTTTCTGTAACCACTTATTTATAAATAAATATTAAACTTTTAGTGAAAGAATCGTTTAAAGTCGACCCAGGTTGCTGAATTATATATATTATATTTATATAATATATTGCTTTTATATTTTATTTATTTCAATAGAATTTTATATATTTAATTTTATTGACATTACTGAAATGTATAATTATTGCAAATTATATTAGTAACAAATTAGTAACTTAGTGCCTTGGCCTGCATAATCTATACAATTTTGTTAGAATTATTCATAAATTTGAAATTTATTGGAATCATTAGTCTTTAATTACTGCTGGTAAAAAAGGAAGTATTCCGATCTTTTCAGGTCCCTTACTGGGCTTAGTGCATTAAGGGGACACGTCTACGTATTGGTTGCTCTTGCCCGTGGTGGGACCCCTTTTGTAGAGTCTGTGAGACATAGGAAGAAATAACCATCCAAAATGATAATATCCCAAATTTTCAAGAACCGGGTTCTCTAAAGGCAGATGATCTTTAAGGAACCTATTCTGTCATTATTGTTATTGTTATTATTATTTGTCTGTGGGGAGGGACCAAACCCTGCGCCATCCAAAGCCTCACTGCTACCCCAAGGGCTCATATAGCTACCCCAAGAAAAACAACAACAAACCGGGTCTAGCACAAATATCCAGGCCCGTGTCTAATCCATCTAAGATTCACCGCAGTCCGAATAAATCAGACAATAGCCTTCAGGAAAAACAGCCTAAACTCTTCCACAGACACCTTGTTCCGACCAAAGGTCCTGAACTTGATTTCCTCACAACCCAGACAATCTGTCATAAGATGGATAGGTGCTTCCTTCTCTGTCTCACAAACTCTACAAAATGGATCCGGCATGAGCACCATTATGTCTCCCTAAACCAAATGTCCAGTAAGGGATCCAACCAGATAGCTGAGAGAGCTCCGTGAAAAACACAGCAACGTCTCACTAACGGCCCTGTCTGGACCTCCGGTGAGCATTTTGGACTGTCCAAATGCCTCAAAACCAACTGACCTCATCCATAAGAATGAATGCTGTGAAGCTGTCCTTGTCTGGATGCATGACAGACATGTGCCAGAAGACAAGCCAACAGCAGGCTCGGAACCAATGAAAGAGAGAGAAGCGCCTAATTTGGCAAACCTATCCACCTCCTCATTCCCGAAAATTCCCATGTGACGTGGCACCCAGCCTAGAAGAGAAGAAAGTTCTTCCAGTCTTTTAGAATATTCTAACAACAACCTGGAAGTGAAGACACATGAACTCAGCGCCTTCAGCGCAGCTTGCCTGTCCGACCAGATACAAACACCTTTTAAGTTAGTGTTACGTACCCTCTCATCCAAGATACAACAAAGAATAAACATAAATCTCTGGAAGACTGTGGTCGATTCACCAAGAGATACTACCAAATAATCTCCGGTCTCAAAATAGACCGCAGCTCCAGACCTACTATCCATTCTGGAACCGTCCGTGTAAAACCGGAAGTTATTATCAGGTATCACCCCAGACGGATCCAATCTTGAACAATCTTCCCTAGAAGTAACCTGACACTGTAAGAATGCTCGAAAACAAAAGTCTTCAACATTCTATCAGAAGCATCTCGCGATGAATGGTAGAATGACTATATAGCTTACCCTGCCAAAAACCTGCCTGTTTAATTCTATAATAGGCTTTTTTGCCACAGTTTTCACCTCTACAAAGAGCCTATTCTGCTTTTTTTTTCTTCACTCTGGAGAATGGAAGCAAATCACTTTTTGATTTCGTCACCCTCTTTTGCATCTACAAAAATACGTCAAGTATTTTGCGACTTCTCAGAAATTTTGAAAATTTTTTGGGGAACGGGAAGGAGAAATTAATGAGGAGTAAGGGTTTAGGGTTTAATCCACTGTCTATATTAAGAAGGGCCGGATTCTCACATTAAAATCATTGAGGGCATCCGTCAATGTTCCATGTACTTTCTCTCAAGCCGTCACACTACCAGGCTGTCTGTCACTTTTTTCTCACGCTACCATTCTCTCATTCTAAAATATTACAACATAAATTTCTGCAGTGTTTCAGAGATATTTTCCGTGGTAGCGTGCTTCCTTTTGTGGTTATCGACCGGTTTCGAGCGTTCGCCTATCATCAAGATGCATTTGTCAAACAGTGTGATAACATAGATTTGCACCGAGTTATAATACACTGACTGGTCTTTAAATGTTTTTGTTAGGGCCTAACTAGGTTACGATGGGAGGAGAAGGGATGGTACCTGAGTGGGAAAAAACACATGTTTCCGCCTTTAAAGGGCGCATTGTACACTTTTAAAATGGTACACTTTTACATCCAACACGTGGGGGTATATAACTTAAACTCCTTTTTTGACAAATTTTGACTGTTTGACAAATGCATCCTTGATGATGGGCGAACGCCCGAAACCGGTCGATGACCACAAAAAGAAGCAGACTATCATGGAAAATATCTCGGATGCTTTCTAGCTCTGCAGAACCAACGACAACAACCTTGCAGGTTTTATTATTTACACTTAATACAGTGTTCAGGAAGCTTATCTTCATTTAACTCACTTACTTACTTAGTCAAACCCCTTTCTACCGTTAGTTGTAGAGGTATGACAAAGCTGCCATCATGTCCATCTGTCCTGGCAGAGACGTTTGCCATGGTTCCAGGCATGGTTCCGTCTACTCACGGCCTGTACCATGATGTTGTCTTGGCCATGTCAATCTTTTCGTACCTCTTGGCCAAGTACCCAAAGTCTTCGCTGAATTATACCCTCATAGGAATATCGGCAATCATTCATTCTCTTAAACATGGCCGAACCATCTTAAAACTGGCCGGTCTTTAATAATTTTCTGGAGGGGAATTCTGGTGTTTATTACCCTATCTTGGCGGGTCTTTTATTTCTATGGTTTGAAGGCGATTCATCCATTTCTGAGTCATGGCCCATGACTATCTGCTATAAGTTATAGTGGGAATGTAGACAGTTTTATAGACGGCCATTTTTTTTTGTTGTACTTTGTGTTACTTCTTGCTTGCTGAAAAATTTCTTATTCATTGAATGATACAGCCTGTTTCTTCCTTCAGCTTCAACCGTCTTCACCAAGATACTTTAAAACAGTTACGAGCTCCACAATCTCATGTTCCAACTTCAGTCCTAGTGTCGCCTTTTCTCCGCGCAATTACCATACTTTTGGGCGTTTTTGCGAAATTGATCATCAGGACTTTTTGCTTCCTTAGCTCTTCATAACATATATATTAAGATTTGGCTATAGTTTATCACCTGAATCAGCCACTAGACTATCTTTTCGGTAAATGCCAACAATGTAAGGAAACACTGATTCGAGCTTCTAATAGCCAGTGTGTGTGTTTCTGCATTTCTTGCTGCATTCCTTTAACACTATTTATTAAAATAATTAAAAAAAAAGGGGACTCAAGATATCACCTTGTCTGACTCCCGTATTTATGGGAAAAAAAACATTTTTGCACTTTTTGGAAAAAACTTGTAATCCTAATTATCGTAGGAGCTCAAAAATCGTATGCTCAGCTAGAGCTTTCCCCATATCAAGGAACGCTGTCCAAAGGCCTGCTTGCAGATCTAAGATGCACACATATAACTTCTTACAATATATTCTGTAAACTTCATTCAACCTAAGTTATTTTTCAATACTTTTATTTAAAAAACATGGCACGATCGCAATACTTACTGTTATTTGGGAGTAACGGAGAAAATAACCCTTTTAAAAAAATTTAATTACATTAATTAATAATGTTTGATTTTATTTATTTATTTATTTTTTAATTTGTTCACAGTTGACGACAGATGACCTGAACCACGGCTGTCCATCTAGTTCTTCACGAATGGGCATAATTACAGCCACAAGATTCTGACAGACTAATGAAAAACCATGGACCATAACAGAAATGTTATAAAAAAAAAAAAATGTAATGACATACATACATACATACATATATATATATAAACACTCCAGGTTTCTAATTTCATCCACCAACAATATTTAGTAAAATTTATCTTGATATAAAGGGCATCCGGGGATAATTTCCTTCCTTCCTGTGGTAGAAAGATAGGCTTGGAAAATTAGGCCTCGCATTGACATTGATGGCATTGCTGTGAATCATCCCAGTTCAATAATTATTTAGGATTGTCTTTTAGAAAGCAGGAGGCTAAACAAGCCTACATATAAGCCTACCACAAAATTTTGGAGCCAACTCAGTGCACTGTAATTTTTCAGACCAGTGCACTGTATATTCTTCTTCTTCTTCTTCATTTGACGCCGTACCATCCAGTTTTCTTAACGCCGTTACAAACTGGTTCTCGGTCATTGGCTTCCAGGCCACTGCAGCTAAGAAGATATTCGGCCGTTTCTTCGCCTCCCATACACAAGGGGAACATGGGGAAGTCAACAAGATCAAGGCGGTGTGCAGGTGCTCTGGAGGAAGTCGTGGCCGGTAGCCATCCTGAAGGTGGCAAACGCGCGATGTCTCTCGGCAGGTTGTTGGGGATGGTGTTGGATGTGACGATCGGTTCCCATCTTTTGCCAACGGCAGCCGTCTCCCAAGACGTCCCCACTGCCTCCTGAACAGATAAGTTGATGATGCCACATGTGGATTTGTATGTGGCTGGTTGTTCTACTTGAGGGTGCAAGCAGCCGTCCTTCGCAAGCTTGTCCACGCGCTCGTTCCCATCAATCCCACAATGTCCGGGTACCTACTATCGGTTTGTTATTTGTTTTATATAATACATATGGGACGATAACATATAGCTATTTACTCTTTGTGTAATTAACTTATGAATTTGTATATTGATGTTAAAAATAAGTGTTTGTATTGATTAAAAGAGAATCAATCAATATCATTTAAGCATAATATTTGGTGAAGAGGATAATAAAAACATAAGAATGTCATATATTATTTTGCAATGTTTTGGTAAAGAAGAAGATTGCGTTGGAACTGCGCAAAGGAACGAAAATTGAGCCGCTTACGGAAATTCCTCTCAGGATTCAGGATTGACTTTATTATTATTAATAATCACACACTCCAGGCCACCGTACCTAGCGCATAGCGCCAAACGGTGCCTATTGTCACTTGGCCTTACCTACATAGTAGGTAAGTTACCGTCCCTGCCACGGGGAGGCGGACCTCTACTTATCCGTCTAGTCCTTCTTATTGCCGCAACTTCTCGTGCAAATTCCATAAAGTCTTTGAAATTCCTAGCACTCTTCGTCCACTCTCTACAGTGTCCCGGCCAGTTCTCTCCCCTACTTATCAGCTTGAATTCCATGTGGCTTCTTGCCTTGTCGAGGAGAGGACACCGGAAGAGAACGTGATGCACCGTATCCCGTTCACCGCATTCGCAATTCGGGGAATCTTTCAATCCCAACCCTTAGAGCTTAGAATTGAACTCCCCATGGCCCGTGAAGTATTGCGTTACGGTTTCGGACAGCTCCAGCCATCGTATCGACAGTCTGTGATGCAGATTTGGGAAGAACTCATATGTGGTTCTCCCTTTCTCTGCTTCATCCCAACGCCTCTGCCACTTCCCAATCTCGTACTCTCGGATCATTTTCTTTACTAGAGCAGGAGGTATCTGACTGGACAACTCCTGACCATCAAGATTTTGTTTTCCCTTTCTTATGCTTGTATGTAAGGGCCCTCATCTCTGCGAGAAGGTCGAGCGGCAACACCCCAGCAAATCACCGGTAAGGAGAGCGTGGAAGACGTCTCGTAGGACTTTGTTACATAGCACAAAATGGCTCTTTGCATCCGTAATAGAGTGCCGCAGTACGACTGCATGCCAAGCCTTTCAGCCCAACAGGCAGTTGCGTACGTTGCAACATTCTCTATCACTCCCTTATAGATGGTCAAAGCCACGCCAGTCTTCAGCCCCCTTCAGCCCACCTCTCACCACGGGCTACTCTTTTTATTCCCTGGTACAAGCTGAGACATCTGGAGGCAACCCGCTGAATATGGGGCTTAAAGGAAAGCTTCCAATCCAGCAGCACGCCTAGGTACTCAAAGTGGGTTATGTAGACTATTCTTTGTTCGTCAGGATTGACTATGATGAGGCGACTCGAGAAAGATTCCGAAGTTGTATGTGTTATGAGTGCGCTAGTCAGTCTATAGGCTGTCCTCAAGAGCCTCCGCCCCCCGCTCTACAAGGGCCTCTAAAGCCTGCCGTGGAACTGGAGAGCACCATGGCGCCAATATTTTCCAAAACATGCGAGCTTCTGGATCTTACCTAGCACTTTTCTTTATTGTTAACCCCTCCCCCCACTCAATCCTATGCCACCCAGACTAGGGAGGAGTATGTTACGAGTATGCCTTACATTTTTAAGGCCCCTATAACAACTCAGCTGAGCAGAAGCTAAGTTGTAGTAGTTATATGTTTAGAGTATAGCTAAGATGGGATCCTAGTTAAAGAAAAAAAAAGCACACATAGAAGGTTTGTTTAAACAACGTTTATTGATTATATAAAGCTAAGTCTTGATAAAGACTGGTGGTGATCCTCTTGAGGGAGAGAGCAACCTTCTTAGTTCTTCACAAGGTTCAAACGTGCTCTTGAGGGAGAGTGAGAGTTCGACATATAATTAGTTCTTCCGAACTTAGCTGTCCTTGTCGAACTTGCTCGAGACTGTCTTGTGCGACTCCTTATATATGTTTCTAGAGCGCTGGGGGGGGGGGGGGGTATTCGGCGGTATTCATCGGTTAGCGTTCGGCTCTGCTCGGCTGGTGTATAGTTTGTAGATAGCTGGAGGGCGTATTCGGTACTTATCGGCAGCGTACGGCTCTGCTCGGCTGGTGTATTGGTTTGTAGATAGCTGGAGGGCGTATTCGGTACTCATCCGTTGCGGTCGGCTCTGCTCGGCACGGAAAGAAAGGAGGGGAGTTTCCTTCTCCTTGAAGGTTTATGTTAAGGCCTACCCTGTTGCACCAGCTAGAAGTGCGTCCAAGAACTGACATTAGTTGGCCCCATTCGCCCTCTCTTCCCTGAGTGCCATCTGATTCTTCTATGCCCTATAAATTTCAGCCCCTTAATTACCCACACCTCAGAGGATCCACTGTCCCATCCGTGTTACCACCAAATGACATGTTCGCGGATCTCATCTTATTACTAATGAATTTGCTAAAAGTACTCTCCAATTTTGATTATTAAAAAATATACAACGAGAAACCATGATTTATTCAATATATATATGTCTGTATGTGTGTAAAGAACTTACTAAATTCCTATTTGTAAATATTATATAAAATACCCATGTATATGTATTAATCTGTGTGTGTGTATGTGTGTGTGTGTGTGTGTGTGTGTGGTGAAAGTGTGAGCATGTGTGAATGCCATATTTAGAAAAAATAAAATTAATTAAATAATTGAATGAGTGTAGAATTAATGTGAATAAAAAACAAAAAACTAATTTCCTAAGAATGTCATTATTGTTAAATGAAAGATAAATTTTTATTAATTAAAAAAAAAACAAAAAGTCATTTTGTATACCAAATTTTTAAATGTTTATAAAATTTTAAAATGTTAATAATTTTTTTTTTTTAATTTTTTTTAAAATTTAGTAATATATTTTATTTTTTTGATTTAAAATAATTGCTAAGTATATTTAAGGGTATATGAGGGGGGGTGCAGTGTGACCCAAAAAAATAATGTATCGATTGGTTTTTTGAAGGTCGATGGATAATCGATTAATCGGCCATATTTATTTTATCGATGTCTACTCATGAATGACAAAACTTTTTATTATTGATTTTGCTATATATTTCAGGATGTTTGGTTATAAAAAGATGGGTCCGACTGTTTAGTTGGTTTTAAAAAAACTTTGATCTATTTATTATGGCAGTTTTAGGTGATGTTACAATGTTTTTTGAGGCTCCTTGGCAGCATACTTAACAATATGACATCCTGGTCTTGCATTGGCACATTAGCTCCTGTAACTTAAATCTCCTGTTCTATTATATCTCTTTTAATTTTTTTGTTTTCTAGAAATGTCTTAAGATTGTTGTAAGCTATTAACTTGTACTCCATATTCCAAGGCGAGAAGAAACATCTAGCTCTTGTGAACAGTTTAAATTACATCCTGGAAAGTTCGCCATTTTTATTCCATCAAATCTTTTCAGCAGTTTAATTAAGACAAGCTTTTTCTCCCCTTTTTTCAATTAAACATAACAATTTTATGAATACGAAAAAAAAATATTTTTACCGAATGGTTCTGTTTATGTGATGAATAAATTATCTCAAAAATAAAAAATCCTAGGATTTTTGATCAAAACATAACCAAAAAGATCAAAATCAATTAATCGAATGAATGATTTTTTTATCTATGAACGAATACTACTTGCATACATAAATAATTCTAAAATAATTTAGTTCGTCTTTAGGTTGGCTTTAATAAACCAACGTTTCGTCTGTATTATAATAGGCTTCTTCAAGGTAGTGGTGTAGAACACTTAGTGGTTAGAGTCTTGTATTTGTAGAATATTTCTGTGCACATCCAAGTCCTCTTACCCACGTAAACTATTATTATGTACTTCTCTAAATTAGAGAGATGATAGACATCATGTGTGAGTACAAACATGGCTGTTCCATTGCTCAGAAAAAAAGGAGGGAATAAGAAAAGAAAAAAATAATTAACAGTTTTTCAGAGCTAGACAATAGGGGAGGGGAGAAAATTAAGTCCCCCACCCCTCCCATTTAACTGCTCTACACTACCCACTGGCCAATATTAACAATATAACGAAATCACTGACGCGGTGTTAACCCTAATTCTTTAAATAATGTTTTACATAACAGAATGGCCGTGGTAGCCTGAAAAATTATGTACACAAAAATGCCTATCACTTTTTATTTTCTTTTTGAATATTTTCCTGGGCTTTTTTTTGGAGGGGGTTTTTGTGGGAACTTAAATTTGCCACGACAAACTTTATTAGTTAAGACAGAGAACGCTATCATACTAAGTCACCCTCAGATATATATCTATATATACATATACATATATACGTATTTTTAACAAATAATGTTTATAACCAAACATCCTTAAAAATTGAATTTATGAAAAACCCTGGGGGAGTGAGTTTCCGGGTTGGAAACTGCGTCAGTGGTTTGCTTAAAAAAGAAAAGACGTTTCGCCTATATTGCAATGAGCTTCTTCTGGAGGGTCGTTTAACCCTTGAAAGCTAATAAAGCAATGAATCTTGGTTAGAAAAAGGGCATGTCCCTTTCCTTACCCACGTTTGTCGGTTCTGGAGAGTAGGGGAGGAGGGTCTCCCATCACACTGACCTCCTGCCAAAGTTTTAGCCTTGTTCTGCGCCGGAAAACGTTATTTTCACTTACTTTTTCGTCTTGTTGCCCTAAACAAGAGGTCCATGTTTTGCTTAAACAGCCCATCGGCTATATATAGACAGTTTCCTTATTTCTCTTTGTATTCACCGCCTCTCTTAAGACACGTTCGTAATTATTATTGAAGATATTTTCCGTGATAGCCTGCTTCATTTTGTGGTCATCGTCCGGTTTCGGGCGTTCGCCCATCTTCAGGATGCGTTTATCAAACAGTGTAATAACAGACTTGCACAGAGCAAATTCAGTGTAAACTCAGTAATTTACTCAGTAAAACTGTGTTTATACACACTGAGTGTGTAAACTGAATTTGCTCTGTGCAAGTCTGCGTTATCACATAGTTTTGACAAAAACATCCTAATGATGGGCAAACGCCCGGAAATCCGGGCTTGATGACCCACAAAAAGAACCCGGGGCTATCATGAAAAATATCTCTGATGCTTTTACATCTCTGCGGAACCAATAATAATAATATTAACAGCTCCTTAAGACGTGTTATGTGATTAATCTTTTTTTTTTGGTCTGGTCTGGCCTATGTATTTTTTTTTTCTACAATTTGCAAAAAATCAAGTGAAAAGAAGCTTATTACAATATTATGAAGCGAAACGTCAGTTTCTAAACAAATCATTGACTCGCGATATCATCAACCCGGAAACTCAAGTGTTTTTTATGAAATCGAGGAAAAAAAAAATGAAATTGAATCTTAAAAAGTCTAAACAATTTTTTGCATGCTGTAATGTTAAAAAAAAAATACTATATTTTTGCAAAAAAAATAAAAAAATAAAAATTAAAATAATTATTAAAAAAAAATATTAATAAATAAATAAAAATTAATTAATATTTAACCTTATTATTATCTAATAATAATTTGTTATTTATTTATTTATTTATTATAACTAAATGAAAATGTTTATGAAGAGTTTTTTATATTCTGAATTAATTTAATTAAATACAGACATGCTCATTAAATTTTAAAAAAATAAATTAAATAAAATAAAATGTTATAATTACTTAAATAATAAATTAGTAATTTAATTGATAAGTCAAAAATAAATAAATAAATAAATTAAAACTTTTATTGTCTCAAAGAAAATTTTTTCGTTGTGGTACGAATATGTGTGTGTGTGTAGGTGTGATTGTGTGTGTGCGTGAAAATAAGGATGTGATATTTTGAAATAAATTAGATGTTGTCTTTTAAATATATATATTATTATAATATAGTCTATTTAAGTGTAATCCATTATGTATTTTCTAAATGTATTCTAGAATTTAAAATAAAATAATTAATAACGCGAATTTATGAAAAATTTACTTAGAAAAGAAATTAATTATTATTGAGATTAAAAAAAAAATTACTAATTAATACTCTTTTTTTTGTGAGAGAAAGATTTCCAAAAATTTTGGTGATTCCATATTTTCTTTTGTTTTTTGAAACTGAGAGCACTTTGAATTAAAAAAAAAAAAAAAAAAAAAAAAAAAAAAAAAAAAAAAAACCTGAAAGCGACGAACAAGTATGTAACAACCTTGAAGAAGCTCATTGTAATATGGGCGAAACGTTGGTTTCTTCTAAGTTAACCACTGACCAGGAAACTCAAAAAAAAAAATTATTTTTTTTTCATGAAAATGGCCGCTGAAATCTAAAATATAATAATGAGATGTTTGTACGCCAATGGCCAGAAGAGTTTATAAAGAAAAAGAATTCTTTGTTGCTCTGCGTTTCGGGTTACCATTGGTGCCCTTTCTTCAGGAGATCTTTAGAGTAGGTGAGAGGAGTGAACGTTGACAACGGAGGAGGAGGAGTGTCTCCAACATTCTCAACGTTCTCTCTTCTCCTACTCTAAAAAGCTCCTGAAGAAGGGTACCTCTAAGAAGTAGGATATCCAGGCTTTCAAATTTTCTCTGGATGATAGCATCACAGTCCTTTACAGAAGGTGTTTATTAGAGTCGCCTCCTACATCTTCCCCCATAGAATCTACAGATATGGGAGCTAAGAAGATCTTTGTAGTTTCGGCCTTGTACGCTGCTGATGCCACAGCAGTGGTTACTTATACTGGGGATCTCTATCCCCAGTTTTGTCCACACAGTTTTGTCACAAATCACTTCTCGTGTAGGATAACCTACTACCATGCTTCGGCTAAGGTCGGAGAACTTGGAAGGGATATTTGGTCATCCTTGTTGCCCAAAGCTCAACTCGATGAATTACAAATGGAAGTGCCGCGATACCGGTCCATACATAACTGCCTAACAATTCGTATAATAAGGGAAGGGAACAGTTAAGTGGTTAGCGTACTGACTCCCACACGGAGGACCCGGATTCAAGTCCAGCTGTGCTACCCTTAGATTTTTTCTTCCTAGGAGCCTGTACAGCTCAATGTCCGGTGATGGACAGTGTTGTCTGTTCCGAGAGAACACTGTCAGGAGGCCGGCAGTGCACCTGACAAGGCTCCGGGCGTATAATAATAACTTCTATTCGTATAATAAATTCTAGAGGCATAAGAAGATAGAAAAGGTCCGTGAATTGCTGCTGCAGGACGAGCAAGTGCGCTGGTGTTGAACTTCCCAGATTTTCGGCTCTTGCCCCAAATCTTTGAATCTAGTTCATGAAAGCAAGAAAAAATGTATTACGCGGACAATTCCGGCCGCCAGTTTCTATTTCTCTCTCCAACATGCAGTAAAGGTCTACTACGGCCAGTCTGTCCAGGTGTGGAGTCTGGGTCATCACCAAACGGTCGTATGCGAACTCGATCGTCAATCTTGAGTGACTTTTTTTTTTCTTTTTTTTTTTTAAGACTAATTGCTAATTACCTATTGATTGATGTCATTAACAAAATTTGGAACAGAAAACATAGTTTTATTGGAATTACATTGTGTTTTTTGTTATCTCTCTTGCAAAAAAAAAAAAAATTCTACAACACTGATTAAATGTGAATAAGTCTTCTTAAAGTGTACTGAAACGTCCGTTTATCAAAATCTAACTTTACTTCTGTTTTTTTTTTTTTTTTTTTTTTTTTTTTAATTTAAACTGATTTAGTTTTGAATCATTTTGAAACCAGTCACCGTCCACTTTTCAGTAAAAAAAAAAAAAATTATAAACTTTTAAAGTTATTCGAGTTATACATTTTGACAATACTAAAGTTTTTTTTATTATTAACAAAATCAAATTGTTTAAACACTCCAAATTCCAGATTTTATCAGGATAAAGACATGATGGAAAAGCGAGTCTTCGAGCCTTGGACTGTAGCATTAAAATAACTTCAACCATCTGAATTTTGAAAACCTTCAAGAATGAAAAACACTTGAGGTTCCGGGTTGAAATCGTGTTCAATGGTTTGCTAAAAACCGACGTTTCGCCCATATTGTAATGAGAGCCTCTTCCAGGGGGTCCTCATACCTTGAAAGCGAATAAGGTACTGAATCTTGGTGGAGAATGGGCATGGCTTCCTCCGCCATCTTGACTGCCATAACCTGGCAGTAATAACTTTACTGCAATACACAGTATTAAAAACTCAGAATTTTTACTTCAATGTTGACTTCAATACTAACCACTTGTCTTGGAAAGTACGCCAGATAGAAAAAAAAAAATCTAGAGCGAGATTAAGTAAAACTGGTGGTAGCGCATTGGATTTGTAACCTCGGAAGTCCCGGGTTCGAGTACAGCATTACTATCCTAGGAGTGAGAAAACATGGTTTTAAAACATTTTTTTTTTCTAACTCACGGGATCTTAAAGGAGCCTACTTCCCGACCTTACAGCAACAAGAAAAACTAAAAAACGTTAATTTTTTTTAAACGGGGGAGGAGGTGGGAAATCCTAGGATTGGTAACGGGTCTAACCTTTACTGGGGCCCACTCACTCTTGGGTCTTACCATGGTCTTCAAACAGCTTTAATGCAAAAAAAAATCCATGGTTCTATTCCAATGAGGGCCAAAATCTATGTTGACCCCATCCCAGTATCATGAGAAAAAGTGGGGAAGCTACAGTATAGTTAGTAGTGAACCTTGGTAAATGGATAATGGACCATTTCTTGGCTTGAAGAAAATGTGCAAATCACAAAGTGGACTCATGATGGTTTATCCTTTAGACTCGCTTTTCCTTTGTCCTTATTTTTTTGGGGCTGAAAAATGAAAAATCTTTAGGCCTTAAGAATTTCTGGTAATTTTTTTTTGAAAAAATTTTAATTTAAAAAACATGTAACTTGCACAGAATACTGTGTGTGTGGGTCATTCATTATTAATCGCAAATATTCCAGTTTTTCAGTTCATTTTAAGTCTTTCTTAATCATACATTCCATAAAATTCAGTTCAATTTTTTTTTTCTCACTTAATGTGGTCTCGAAAAAACATAAACCAAATTCGAAATGCAAAGTGGTAAAATAAAAATAAAAAAGTTAACATGCAGTTTTACAAAGATCAAGTGGGGAAAATTAATGACTGATGTGGTAAAATAGGGGTGAGGTGTAGGTAGGAGAGGATTATCAAGTGGAAACTTTGGTTAATTCAGCAAAAGACATGGGGTCTTTATATATATATATATAGTGTTGCCAGAATAGAAGTGACGCAGATGTAGATTGTTGTAGGGTATTATCGCACTGCGACCAGAAAGATCTATTGTGCCCCCGGAGTGAGTTGTAGAGGCTCCTAGAAAGAGAAAATCTAAGGGCAACATGCTGGATTACTCGAACCCGGGACCTCCGCGTTGCTAGTCCAGCGTGCTACCACTGAGCTAATCCCTTCCTTCTCCCTTGGCTTACGCCAATTAACTAGAGACGGAGACCCTGTGTTTGTCCTTTGTCTGTAAAGTGTGAAGTATATTGTGTACTGTTCTGACGAAGTGCATGGGGTACTGAGAGCTGTGGTAACCCGTGGGGTCGCTACTCCCCAAGTAGCGACCCCACGGGTTGCATGCAACAGATAGATACCCCTTGCGGGCTTAGAAGTGAGTAAATATTTTTTATTACCCGGGGCGTAAACCAAGGCAGAGAGGCAAGCAAAATAGAGGTTTCTTCATCAGTAAAGATCCTTCATCAGCTTATTCTTCCTACAGTGCTTGGATGATGATTTACATGTGTGATCATTGCAAGCACCTGGCTAGTGTGTTTGTGTGTGTGGCGTGGGGTAGGGATGGGTAGGGGGGATTCCTCCCACCAGATGAGGTAATGAGCGGCCTTTCAGGCAGGTTTTTTGGGTTCGGGTAAACTTTCATCCATAACTTTTCACCACAGATCTTTTTTTTAGGAGTCACTGTAAATGTGTGTGTGTGTGTGGGAGGGGATCACTGGGACTACTCCCACTTCTTTCATTATTCTATTCTAAAACCCCCCTATGCGCAACAGCCCATGAAAGGCCAAGGCCTGCCAGACGGCGATTTGAATAGGGTGGGGGGCGCGTGTGGTAAGCACGCCGCAGTTTCCCACGCCGTTTAGTTCCCCGGCCTTCGCTACCTAGGGCGCCACTAACTTGTAGCTTCCCACTTCTTACCACGATGCTGGGTCAACACCGACTTTGCCCTCACTGGATTCTAATCTAACCATAGAAATTATATCGTAAATTTCATCTTAGCGTGTAATGCACTCCACCACCTACCTACCTGCCCCTCCCCCAATTCTTATCTGTGTTCCAAATTTAGCCCCCTTGTAAGTAAGTGGAGGTATATGGGGCAACACGTTATTACTGCTAGAAGCAACTCAACGCTTCTTTTTTTCCCTATTTGATATAAAAAAAAAAACTGCTCGCCATGTTTTATTGTGAGTTGCATCGAATCGCACATATATTTATGGACAGTTTATACTCATGCAAAAAAAAATAACTAGAACTTTAAAATTAAAACGAACTTTTTTTTTTTTTAATATAAAGTAGCAATTATTGTAAATAAATTTTAAAATTATATTGACAAAAAAAATTTTGTTTGTGCAAACAGTGGAAAGCAAACTAGTATAAACTGTTTACACATAGATATTAAAAATTTTTAAAAATTAAACATAAAAAAAAAATACTCCTTATTTTTGTAAATGTTGTAAATGAGATGTTGTTTAATTAATTTTTTTTTTTTTTAATTAATTTAATATAAAATGAATTTATTATTAAAAAATAAATAAAAATTACATCTGTGTAAAACATCTTGCAAACACTTTGTTTGTAATTTCACTTTGTGAAAAATTAGCATATATTTCAATTATATAAACAATATTGTGTACAGAGTGATTTAGAATATTGTTTCTTTTCCTTTACCTTTACACAATTTTCCTCTTATTTAACGTACGAGAAAGTTGTGGAGTTTTTACCAGAAATAAAAGTTTTCATGTCCGCTGAGTTCGAAAAAAAATATGGTGTGAAACACTTTCACAAGACTTTCTCTTAGATTAGATTAAGCTTAGATTAGCCTACAATCCCCTGTTAGTAGACCCACTATTAGCCGTATCTCCCTTCGGCTACGGCTCAGTTGCTCCCTGACAAGAGTCTTTTAATGAAGAGTTCAGCCTGCCGCTGCAATTGGTGTTCTCTACCACCATTGCAGATGCTGTTCTTCTATAGAGCCTTTGATTGAAGTTTAAATTAAGCTCCTGGACAACCCGCCAGGGCATTCGTCCTTTCTTTGCCCAGAAACCCCAAGATACTTTCTCTTACCGGGAATTAATATAATTATCAGAGATTTATTTTTCCGTGATAGCCTGCTTTTTTTTTTTGATCATCGACCGATTTCGGGCGTTTGCCCCATCATCAGGATGTTTTTGTCAAAACAGTGTGGTGATAACATAACGGACTTGCACAGAGCAAAATTTACTTGATACACACTATTTTGACAAAAATATCCCGATGATGGGCGAATGCCCAAAGGTCGATGATCTACAAAAAGAAACAGGCTATCAGGAAAATATCTCCTGATGCTTTCCAGTTCAATTGCCCTAACTAAACATGTTGGGGTACACATGTTGACCAAAACTCTTGCAGGTATAAACAGGAATGTGTTTTTTTACACTGTAATCCAGAATAGAATGCAAATAACTTTTACAAAGCATAAAAAAAAAAAATGAATTTTTCTTGATATAATAAGTAAGCATTCCAAGTTTAAACAAAATCATTGTAGCCATTTTTGAGAAAATTTCAATAAAACTCATAAAACCTATATTGTAAAGTCCGCACTTATAATCGGTTTTTCAAATTTGGAATTCAAGCAATACTTTTGTAAAGTGAATCAATATTATATAGGTGGTGGCAGAACAAGGTTGTGAACAAAAAAATCTCAAAAAAATCTCAAGTTGCAGGATATGGTATCGTTTAGGTACTATCTCGCATCTGACTGCGACTTCATAGAAAATAGTTTTCAGAGTTTTTTTGGTGTGAGGGGGGAAATTTTCTCGAAAATCATTAATTAACGCTTTATTTTAAAACAGAGTTATGATAAATTCATTGATAAAAAATGTATTATTTTTTATTTAAAACATTTTTCCCCCGATCTTAAGGCCTGTTTTTTAAAAGCATCTTGAGCCCTGATTTTTAGAAAATTGCCTGTGCTTCTTTATAATAAAGGTATTTAAGTCGCTTAATCCCAACAAAATGGCTGCCTTGATCAATTTATAATATAGTAGAGGCTATCTGAGCAAAATCCAGGGGATCTAGAAAAAAACTTTCAGCCATATTCCAGAGACACTATCAAGATAGTTCTGTATTTGCTTTTCAAAATATTTCATTCGACAAAAAGTTGCTTCAATACAAGAATGTAATTCCCGAAAAGAAATGAGGAATATTTTTTTGCGAATTCTTACAGCTTTTGATATTCCATCGCTAACATAATGTCACAAATCGGATTGATTCTCAAACTTTTGAACCAGTTTTGGAGTCACTGTAAACCAACGACGCTTACTCATTGTTCTTCAACACAACTAATACCATATGGCGCTTCAGGGAAGCATTTTCGGAGGGGGGAGCAATTAACATGGTTGCAACAAAGATGAAATTAGTTTTAAAGTCCCCAGGAATAGTTCTGCAACTTCCTGTTGTAGAGAGAATCGAGAACACAGTGTAATAAATTACTTGTGTAGGGAATGGTGTCTCGATTTAATTTTCCGCTATCAAGGAGGAATGTCTTCTTCTGTGGAAAATAGTAATAATTAAGTTGCGACAAATGATTTATTAGGCTTTTCACCTGCCTTTTTCTTTTAATTTAAGGCGCGTCAACATCTATGGTCTTTGGCGCCCGGAGTCTTCTCAGTCCACAGCCGGCCTCCGGACAGTGTTCTCTCGTTACAGACAGCACTGTCCATCACCGAACAGTGAGCTGTAGAGGCTACTAGGAAGAAAAAAATCTAAGGATAGCACTGGACTCGAACCAGGGACCTCCGTGTTGCTAGTCCGACGCGCTAACCACTCAGATAATCCTTCCTTTTTTTTCACCTCTGATCTAGGGGATACTGAATATACTAGAAAATAAAAAATACAATTTGTTAAGTACATATTCTGTTTATTTACTAAAAATCACTATTAAAAAAAAAATACATAAGTACAAATTTGAACATATAAATAAATAAATCTTACAAGCAGTAGAAATTTCAATTGTGTGCCTAAAAGTTGGGGCATTAAGCCTATTGGACCATAGATTTAGGACATCATTGTGTCCCCCCAATATTCTATATGAAATTTAAATATTTAAGTCGGTGGAATGTAAAAGGTCACTTTAAATAATTAAAGCCTAGGAATTTTCAGAATTGCTGATTTGTTTGGAATGCTTGTGAACCTTAAGGTGGTGACCTGGATCTATATTTTAGCCTCATCTGGATTTGTATTTTATTTTATTTTATTTTTTTGAGATAGTTATATGGAGCTTTGGGAGATAGGCTTTGGCCCTCCCTATATACAAATAATAAATATTAGCCTATTGATCTCCAACTATCTGGGTACTTCTAGGCCCAAACATTTCAGCCCCCCCCCCAATCCACCTCAGGGTTCCTCCGTCGTAACAGTGTTCGCGATTAGTCAGGCTATACATCAAAGGCACTAAGCCCCATCAGTGATATAAGAAAAATGGCCACCTGGACCTTAACGTAAAAGAAGTTGTGACTTTTAAAAAATAAATTTCAAAGGTGAATACAATTACTGAGGATCAATAATAAAAATATATACGTAATATATGGGGCCCAATTGAAAGAAATATAAGAATCTGCAACTTTAAAGGCAGATTTAAAGAAAAACCCCCCTAGGCAAATTATCACAGCCATGGAATCCGCAATATTAAATATTCCATTTACTTACAAGTATAATTAACTTTTTTTAAGGCAATTTCGCATTAACGTTATGCTTTTTTTTTTTTTGGGTACGCTAAGTGTCTCAAATTTAAAAAAACAATAGTTAAGATTGAAAAAAAAACAGAATATTGTTTTTATGATCCGGATATAATCCGAAAATGATTTAAAAAACCTATGGCGCAACAGCCCATGAAGGGCC
Source organism: Triatoma infestans (assembly GCA_011037195.1). NCBI lineage: Eukaryota > Metazoa > Arthropoda > Insecta > Hemiptera > Reduviidae > Triatoma > Triatoma infestans. The sequence continues at coordinate 63,473 of JAAEAF010005622.1, read as the reverse complement.
AAAGGCTTGCGGACGGCGATTTGAATAGTAGGGCGTGTGTGGTAAGCACGCCACAGTTCCCACACGCCGGGTTTAGTTCCGGCCTTCGCTATCTAGGGCGCTACTAACTGTAGCTTCCCACTTTTTATCACGATGCTGGGGACCAACACCGGACTTTGCCCGTCACGGGATCGAACCCTGAATTCTCGCACGAAAGACAAGTGCGCTAGCCACTAGACCAACGCGTGAGGACTGAAAATGTTTTTCAAGTGTTTTAAAAAAATATCACACACAACCATTAAAAATTAGAAATTTTACAATAAATACATAATTAAGTAAAAATCACAAGATATTTTCCCTCGATCGACCCCCTGGGTTCCTTCTGGATGTTGTTACCCTCCTATCATCAACAAAGCAGGATCTAGCAGGCTATCACGGAAAATATCTCTCTAATGCTTTTCCAGCCTCTGGGTGGACTCAACCACATAACAACTTACATAATTAAAAGATTTTATGTCATTAAATATAATAAGCTCATTAAAAAATAAATTAATTGTGTAAATAAATTAATAAAGAAAATTAAAGAAAACTATTTACAATATGTAAATATATAGCTTTAAATGAAGCAAAATAAACTCCTTTATTTACAATACTCCTACAGTCGAAACAATATATATACAAGATCCATCCATGCACTTTTAAATAAATAACTATACAAATCTCTCTCTGGTTTCCATGGCGATTTTTCATGGAAAACGCTTTTATATATATATATGTAGGTCTTCGTGTTAAGTGGCTTCCTATAAACCGATTTTTTTCCACAAGAAACCCGGGATGTGGGTAGAGTGTAGAACATACAGAAATGTGGTGTGGTTTAATTTTCCCTTCTGTTGCATGTTAGATGATGGAAGAAGTCTAAACTGCCACCTCCCATTGTCTTATTGCAGTCTTGGTTTGTTCTGGAAAATCGTTAATTATTTCTTTTTTTTCTCCCTCTTCCTTTTATTTCTTCATTCTTTGTTCAGACAGAGTCCCATCATCAATAAACTGGGTATACAATAAATTTGAAGGACATCTAAGTAAACAAATTTTTTACACCGAACGTGTATGTTAAAAGAGAGAGGGTAAGCAGTAGAAATTTAGAGAGAGTGGGGAAAAACTGTTTAAACAGAGATTAAAGGGTCTGAAGAATCTCTAGGGAGGGCGTGGGTGGACATGGGCTAAGCTCTAGGGAGCGGACATTTCCTTCTGTCGGCTCCTTCCCTTGGAACCTTCTTAGGGATTTATTATTATTATTTGTCTGTGGGGAGGGACCAAACTCTACGCGATCCAAAGCCTCACTGGGCCCATATAGCTACCCCAAGAAAAACAACAACAAACCTGGTCTAGAACAAATATCCAGACCCGGGTCTAATCTATCTAAGATTCACCGCTTTCCGAATAAATCGGACAATAACCTTAACGGGAAATAGCCTAAGCTCTTCCACAGTCATCCTATTCCGACCAAAGGTCCCTAAACCTAATTTCCTCACAACCCAGGCAATCAGTCATAAGATGATGGGTGTTTCCTCCTCTGCCTCACAGACTCTACAAAATGGATCCGGCATGAGCACCATTATGTAGAGATGTCTCCTTAAACCACAATGCCCAGTAAGGCATCCAACCAGGTGCCTGAGACAGCTCCGTGAAAAACAGAGAACGTCTCACTAATGGCCTTGTCCGGACTCCCGATGAGCATTTTGGACTGCCGAAAACCAACTGAGCTCATCCATAAGGATGAATGCCGTGAAGCTGTCCATGTCTGGAAGCTGGACAGACATGTGCCAGAAGACATGCCAACAGCAGGCTCGGGACCAATGAAAGGGAGAGAGGTGCCTAATTTGGCAAACCTATCCACCTCCTCATTCCCAAAAATTCCCAAGTGACCTGGCACCAGACTAGAAGCACATCCTTCTTCCTACGGATACTATGACTAAGAAATATAGTTTCGTTAGAAATTTTTATACTATGACTAAGAAATATAGTTTCGTTAGGAATTTTTCCTCGAAGCTAAGTATGAAAAGGGAATGGAGCGAAGGAGCTGCCCTGGCTGGTATTAGCAAGCATGCCACTAAGTGGTATACAGATGGATCTAAGACCCTCGAGGAGCCGGGGCAGGGGTCTAGACCGAGGCCTAGAACCAAACACTCGGAACCCACGGGCAAGTTTCCCAGCATCTTCCAGGCGGAAATTCATGCTATTGGAAGATGCGTTCAGTTGAACCTTGAGAGGGGATATCGGAATCAGGAGATAGTTATCCTATCCAATAGTCAGGCTGCCATTAAAGCACTGAGCTCTTATGTTATCAGTTCGAAAATGGTACGGGAATGCCTAGGTAAGCTTAACGACCTAGGCAGAAGAAATAAAGTCACCCTATTTTGGGTGCCGGCGACATGTCGGCGTGGAAGGTAATGAGGTGGCCGACATCCTGGTAAAAGAAGGCGCTGCATCTCCTCTCTTTGGGCTAGAGCCCTTTTGCGGTGTTAGCGACCAAGTATTCCTAAAAGAAATCATGAGGGAGGAGGTGGCGAAAAGAGCTCTCTCTAGAACACCATCCTGGGACTGAGGCAGGCCAAAGTCTGTCTGGGAGGTTACAACCAGGAAAGATCGAAAGTCTGCATCAGTCTGAGTAAGAACAAGATCCGTATCCTTACGGATTCCTTATAGGGCACTGCAGACTCAGGGGGACACCTGAGGAAGCTCGGCCTTATGGGGAGGTGATGGCACATGCAGATTCTGTGGGGAGATGAAGGAAACTCCGATACATCTCCTCACAGACTGTGATGCCGTTATTCAAAGAAGATTTAATAGTCTGGGCTGTTACCAGTTAGGGGAGGAGGAAATATCTACCCTAGAACCCTCCAGGATCTTGGAATTCCTTAGAGAATTCAACCTGGAGAGGGTGCTATAGATGAGCTAGCTCATCTACGGCACCAGGGGGGTACAGAACCCTCAAGAAAAAAAAATGGGCAGTCCTCATCCTCACAGAGAGTGTATGAGAGAAGAAAATAAGGAATAGAAAAAAAAAATAATTAACGATATTCCCCTGAGCAAAAAGGCTGCAACTTTGATTGGGAAATTAAGAGCCCTTCTCACCAAACTTAAGTTCACTGAACATTCGTGTTCTACAATACCCAACCCTGTTTCTCGGATATTGTGTTGTTTTTAGAAATCAAGTCAACACTATAATGAAGAAGTCTATTGCAATTTTGGGCAAAATTATCGGTTTATAAACAAAATTACAAAATATATGTAATTTTTGAGGCACTCACTGCAATCATCTATGATTTAAGTAAGGTCCACTATAAATCTATTTGAGGAACAAAACTGGTGTTGTGAAACACTCACACGACTATCTCTTACTTATTGGAGTTATCACAATTTTATAATTGATAAAAGTTTTTAAATTTTTAAAAATTCAAAATTTTATTTTTCATCAGAGACATTTTCCGTGGTAGCCTGCTTCATTTTGTGTCATCGACCGTTTTCGGGCGTTCGCCCCATCTTCAGGATGCGTTTTTCAGACAGTGTGACAACACAGACTCGCACCGAGCGCTATGATTGTGAAACTAAGTTTGCTCTGTGCGAGTCTGTATTGTCACACTGTCTGAAAAACACATCCTGAAGATGGCGAACGCCCGAAACCGGTCCGATGACCAAAATGAAGCAGGCTACCACGGAAAATGTCTCTGATGCTTTCTAGCTCTGCGGAACCAACCACCACAACTTTTATTTTTCACTTTAAGAATTACCAAGTTTGAACTTTGCGCTTTTTTTTTTATTTTCGAGCTGTGTTGTGCACATATACAAACACCACCATTTTTTCCAAAAACGACACGATTAGAATACTTACTCCCTTAGTAAACAATAAAAAAAGTGCATGGCGCATTTTAGAAATTGGTTTTTAATATTTCTAGCAAGCTAAAATCTTATTAAAAAAATAAGCACAGAGATAATATATAAATATTTCAAATACATTATAAAAAAATACATTAAAGCTTTATTTGATGAGTAAAAAAAAATGCAATTGACTAAGGCACTTGGAATTTTTTTTTTTAACTTAATTAATTTTTATATGAGGGTATTTTGAAAAAAAAAATCTGGTGTGAAACACTCATACAACTTGCTCTTACTCCAGTTCTCCAAATTATAATTGAAAATTTTAGAGTTTGTGTACCAAATTTCATGAAATTCGTCGAAAACTGAAAAAACTGTTCGCTAAAAGCGCCACTTCCGGTTAACTAATTTTCTTGAAACTCGGAATTTTGGCCATCTATTTATTTCTAATTAATTTTGTTAGGATGATAGAATTGTATAATCAATTATGATAGCACTTTAGAGAACAACATAACCCCACCCGTCCTCTAAAAAAAGTGTCCTTCAAGGAATTTTCCCAGAGAAAGGTTTTAAATAAAAGCTGTACATCTTTGTATGTTTATTTTATATAAGAATTTCAAGAAAATCGTCGGAGCCATTTTTGAGAAAATCACGAAAAAGTGAAAAAAATCATTTAGTAAAGTGGTAAAGTAAACGCACTTCCGGTTATCCGATTTTTTCAAACTCGGAATATCAACAACATATTTAATTTTAATTAACATTATTTATATGACAGGATTAATAAACTGAAATAGCACTTTAGATGAAAACCTAACCCCACTCCTCCTCCATAACTGCCCTTGTATGAATTTTTCTAGAGAAATGTTTCAAATAAAAGTTGTAAGTAGCACATTGTATGTGTAGTTGATATATCAAGTTTGAAGAATATCGTCGGAGCCATTTTTGAGAAAAACGCAAAAAGTAAACAAACCAACTAGTAAAGTGGTACTTCCGGTTGAAGAATTTTGACAGATAACGTACAGTCGGATCCCATAGTGATACCTAAATGGAATATCAAGTATATAGCGGAGTGAATAACTGTTTACTAATATCTGAGAAGTAAACACTTACGTCCATGAGTTTATTTGTAAGTAACTTGTAAGTAAATACTTACCGGTCGCCATAATTCAAACAGATCAAAACAAACACGTTTAAACAAATTGCATTTTGTTTCAAAGGTTTCGTTTATTTAACGGTACTGAAAGATTCCAACGCACAAATCACAGGTGGTATAGTAAGTATGATCACATTTTGTTTATGTACGATGATTTCGTGTATGGAAGAAATGGATAGTGAAAATGAAGAGAAAGAGTTTTCCCAAATTATGCAAGACCGGACAAGCTATGAACAATTTCGGGACTTTTATCAATCTAATACGTATTGGATTTTTTAAAATCGGAAACCTCTTATTTTTAAGCTGACCAAAAATTCTTTCGATAGTAACCCTTTCTTTTGAATGTTGTTTATAGAAAACAATAATTCTTCCTCTTGACTTTGTGCTGGCTTAATTGGTGTAATTGGCTAGGGAGCAATTCCATAGCCATTATCTCCTTAAAAGACAAGCAAGCAGCCCCTTTAAATTTCGATATAACTTGAAGAACAAAACTTCGTTTCCAGATACGACTGTTATTGGGTGCTGCCAGGCCAAGAAGCATCTACACTCGTAATTACTTCATCTGCATCACAAGTAACTTGAACGTTGATACTCGGATAACCCTTACGATTTATGTATACAACACTGAATTGTTTTGGCTTATTGATTTCTACATGAGTACAATCCACTGCTCCAATTACACAAGGCAACTTGAAGGGATGAGCTCCATTTTAGCTTAGCCTCGATAATATGAAGTATATTTTGTGCAAAATAAATCCAGTCCGAGGCCTTAGCACATATTCTTGTTTAAGACATACTGGAAGGTTTACAAACCTTAGTTCGATGAATCCCAAAATCTTCACCTAATCTTGTTTGGAAATCCAGGATCGGAAATATATCGTAAAAATATTTCGAATTTCTGTTTTGATGACAAAGCACCACTCAAAACGAAGAAGTTGTTTGTATTCTCTACGATTCAATTTCTGTCGTTTTTTGTACATTTTTTTCGTGACGTAAATGTATACAAACTGCCATAACTGTCTAGCCAACATTTCGTTTACAACTTATCAGGCACCGTGTTGAGCCCGTGTTGACCTTCCAAGACGTTAGTAAATATTGATAGAGCTTATCAAGTATTCTTGTGTTATTCACACCTACTTAAGTAATTACTAATGTATAAGTTTGGTTATACCTTCTTAATAAGTTATTACTGATACAAAAATAAGGATTATTGATTAAAGTAATTAATAAATGTATTACTTACTTTTTATTCACTAATAAGTCAGTAATTACTTAATATTTGTAAGTAAAAGCTTATAAGTATTTATTATTCACTTTAGCCATTGAATTGAGTAACGGACCGGTATGGCTGAAACTTCCCTTTGCCAAAGTTCCATTGGATGCTTCGTTCTGGATTTTGGTAGGAAAGAATAATCCTTGGATTTTTAGAGCACGCTATTTCAATTCTACTCCCATTTTCAACATTATTTTATGTGTACAAAATTTTTTAACACTAGTGTTTAATTAAGAATGATAAGCGGGCTTGCTTAAAAAGCTCTTGATCAAGAGAAGTGCTTCAAGATGCACTTTCTCAAATATCGAACCCGAATATAAAGCATTTGTGTTCATTGAAACAAGCTCAGGTATCACATTAATTACTTTAATGTGATTACTTATTAATCTTATTATATAATAAGATTAATAAGATTAATATTAATATGATTACTTAATAACTTATTAATCTATAAGTTATATAAGTATAGTTCGGTGTGCCGCGGGGCAAGAAAAGTTGCGGAACACTGATATATAGACGATAGAATCGTATAATATATTGAAGTGGCACTTGAGAGGAAAGCCGAACATCGACACCCTTTCCGCCCCCCCCCCAGAAATCCCCTCAAATTATTTTTTTTTTTTTATGAAATCAAGAGGTAAATGGAGTAAATCTCCATTTGGAGGACATGGTGTGTAAAGACGTGATAGGTTGACACTGGATTTATTTGAGAAATTAGTCAAGAACTAGGATACTGGTAATTTGTGAAGGGGGCCGAATTTGTACATAGATAGGCAGCAGAAACGTCAAGATATTGCTGGGAATATATTGACTTATGGTGGTTGGTTCCGCAGAGCTGGGAAAGCATCATTTTCCGTGATAGCCTGCTTGTTTTTGTGGTCACCGACCGGGTTTCAGGCGTTCGCCCATCATCAGGATATTTTTGTGTCAAGCAGTGTAATAACATAAGACTTGCACAGAGCAAATACAGAGACACAAATACATGAGTGTATCAACTGTATTTGCTCTGTGCAAGTCTTATGTTATTACACTGTTTAACAAAAACATCCTGATGATGGGTGAACGCCTGAAACCCGGTCGATGACCACAAAAAGAAGCAGGTTATCACGGAAAATGTCTCTGATATATTGACTTGTTTAGTTACAACGGGTGCGATGAATACAACACAGCATGAAATATTATTGGCATTGAAATTCACTATAACAGTCCGGCTGTAGCAGAGCAATGAAAGGACACTAAAGGATGAGATGCAAAGGGAGAGTGGTTATGACGTTTTAGGGGTGGGAGGGTCATACTAAGATTTAGCGGTCATACTAAGAAGTGGGGATTCGAGAGAGGTTATAGATCAGTATTAGCAGTATGGGAGACGATACCCTCAAAAGGCTAATGGAGGCAAGTAATGACAATATTTGCTGTTTCTCTGATGGCTTGATGGAAGAGTGAGTGGCAGGGAGAGGATATTCTCTGACAGTCAAGATTATTTAATATACCAGATTAATTGCTCTACCAAGTTTAAAGAAAATCGTTGGGAGCCGTTTTCGAAAAAAATCGGAAAAATCGATTCTTGCGGTTGAACGAATGTTTTTTTTTGACGAACCACTCCTATCGGGATTCAGTGGATCTTAAAATACGAGGCATGTCCAGTAAGTAAGGGTACTGAGGCTCTCACGGCCGGAGGGATTTTGTTTTCGACATGTTGGCTACACTGTCGTGTAGCCTGATTCCTCCCCTCCGCAACGAGACCGGTTCGAGGTCAGTACGTTGAGAACTGTCGACGCGACAATACGTTTCGTGAAAAATGTCAATCCAATCTCCCGCCAAGTGTGAAATATTCAAGGTCGGGCAAGAGTTTTTGAGACGCTACAAACTCCATGGAGATGAATTTCTCCGTTCCATCATTACTGGAGATGAAACTTGGGTTGCACACTACACACCTGAAACCAAAAGGCAGTCTCAACAGTGGCGTCACACCTCTTCACCCTCCGCCAAAAGTTCAAAACCACAATTTCAGCCAAGAAAATCATGGCATCCGTGTTTTGGGACTGTCAAGGCATAATTTTAATTGAATATATGCCTCAAGGGGAGACCATCAACTCTGCAAGATACTGTGAGACCCTAAAAAAATTGCGGAGGGCGATTCAGAACAAAAGGAGAGGCATGCTGACAAAGGGAGTCTGCCTGCTGCACGACAATGCCAGACCACACACGGCCAACGCCACGAAGGAACTGCTTGCCTCGTTTAAATGGGATGTCCTGAACCATCCCGCGCATTCCCCTGACCTAGCACCTTCAGATTACTATCTCTTTACCTCCCTGAAGCTGCACATGGGTGGAAAAAGGTTTTCAACCGACGAGGAGGTGAAGGGGGAGGTGGAGAAGTGGACGAACAGGTTGGCGGGAAACTACTTCGAGGAAGGCATCAAAAAATTAATACCCCGGTTCACCACCTGCATTGAGAGGAATGTCGAAAAATAGCTTACATATGTACTAATGTAACCAGGTAATTTTTTTGTTCAAATAAAAATTTTTGTAACCTACAAAAATTCAGTACACTTACTTACTGGACATGCGTCGTATGAATTTCCATTAAAAGAAAGTAATAAAAAAAAATTAATTAATTTAAATCAAATTACCCTCATAATTTTTGTTTTTGTACTGTAATTAAAACAAAAAAATTAAGTACTGCGCCTGCGTAAAAAAAAAAAAAATCACTGATTCATAGCCATCATTTCCTCACCCCATTCTGGTCCATCAGTGGAACGATCTGGTCGTAAACATGTGCAAACACATTTCTCTGAACAACATACTCTTCGTAAAAGATAACGTACTCTACGCTGGCTGATGACTGTTACATAAAGTACTAATGGTCCTTGAAATCCATTGATAATAATATGGCAATAGAATACACTGTCATAGGGTAGCCAGGAAACCACCAGTGACAACCAACCAATGCTCAGGATAATGGCTGTCTTCACGAACATCTCGAAACTGAATAACAAATCAAAAATACATTATTTTTACAAAAATATTTAAACAAAATTAGAGGTGTAATTACATTATTGTACAGTAGGCAGTGGCAAAAACAGCAAGTTGTTGGTGATAAAACCATATATTAAACTAGTACTTTAGAGGAACACATAACGCTACTATCCCCCTAGAACCCCCCAAAAAATCAATTTTCCCGGGAAAATGTTACAAATAAAAGTGATAGTGACTATGGGGGGATTGGCTCTTCAGCCTGCGCCACCGCGACCCTCATGGGTCTATTGTGGCATCCCCTAAGTTGGAGACCCCTCTCCAGCCCTGTCCTTTATTTGAACTTTTGGGTCTGGGGAGGCTCCCAGGTGGTCGGAGCACCTGCCAGCAGAGCACCCTCTCGAGCCCTATCTGCATTAATAGACTTAATAGACACGAGAGAGGCACCTGGCTGAGGCTTGCAGGCATCAGCTTCTCTTCTCCAAAGAGGCGATACCTCAAGCCCCTCGCATTGAGTCTGCAATGGCCAGTGAGAACGCCAACTGCTATCCCTATGGCCACCCGGCCTAATTGGAGTAGTTCTGCAGTTAGCCTGGGCGAGTAGCTATGAATGAACGTTTTCGCCTGCCTTTGGCCTGGGGTTTTAGCCCACCATTCCCTTGAACGGTCGTACATCCATGTCCTAATGAGGTTCTTGCGACGCCACAGAACGGTTCAGGCCCGATAAGGGTTCCAATGGAATGGCGAAACGATCTGCCGCCTCATTGCCTCTGTCACCCGAATGCCCAGGTACCAAACCAGGAAGACCTTATTATGGCTGCTGATTTCCCTGAGTGCACCTAGGAATCCCACACCAGCCTTAGCTGAACTCCCACGAGTCAATTGCGCGCAGGGCAGCCTGGCTAACCGAATAAATGACGTTTCTGGAGTTATGTACTCCTCGTCTTCTTATTTCGGCGGCGCAGGTAATAATTGCGACTAGCTTCGCCTGAAAGACCGTGGCTAGTCTTCCCAGGCTCACATATATTAAACTAAAATAGTACTTTAGAGGAACACATAACGCTACTATCCCCCTAGAAACCCCCCAAAAAAATCAATTTTCCCGGGAAAATGTTACAAATAAAAGTGATAGTAGATAGTATACGAAGTTAAAAAAAAAATCGTTAGAGCTATTTTCGAAAAAAAATCACGAAAACTGAAGTAAAAAAATCTAAAGTCGCACTTCCGGTTGATGGATTTTTGCCCGAAATCTTCGTGATAGTACCTAAACGGTATTACCAAACAACTGGCGATTTTTGGTTTTTGAGATATACAGTCTATTCGCAAAAAACATTTTTTTCGTATTCAAGGGACTCCAAAACATGTATTTCCAGTGAAAACATAAAATTACGAAAATTCGAATTTGACAATTAGAAAATATTAAACTCCATTTAACTTTATATACAATTTGCATAAGTTACCAATATTTCAATTTATGATGTATCCGTCCACAAGAAGCCATATTGCTCATTATTTGTAAGGTTGATAAACAAAAATAAGTATTTAATAATATTGTAAAACCAATAGGTAGAAAAAACATGGCGATTCCTAGCCAGCCTGAAAAGAAAAAAATATACAGATTTAGTAATTTTTAGCGATAGGACTCGGGTTTTTGGGTTTAGATAGCGCGTCAGTCGTTTGCAATACCAAAAATCCTTACCTTACCCAAGTAAAGCTAAAAATTAGGCTAATTTAATTACGAACTTGTCAGTAAGAGTGGCAGTAAAAATTATGAAAGAAGCCTAGTTGAATCTAGAAATTAGGGCGATTTTCGTGTCATGGTGTGAAACACTCACACAACTTTCTCACACTCCAGTTCTCAAAATTGACAAATTTTTATACTTTGTGTACCAAATTTAATGAAATTCGTCGAAAACTGAAAAAAACGGTTCAGTAAAAGCGCATTTCCGGTTTACTAATTTTCTTGAAACTGAATTTTGGCCATCTATTTATTTCTAATTAAATTTTGTTTGGATGATAGAATTGTATAATCAACCATGATGGCACTTTAGAGAAAAACATAACCTCACCCCTCCCCAAAAAGTGCCCTTAAATGAATTTTTCCAGAGAAATGTTTCAAATAAAAGTTGTAGCACATTGTATGTGTAGTTGTGATGGGTTTGAGCATATGCACAAGTCCACTGTTTGATAACAACTGTATTTTTAAGCAATACACACTGGTTACATTAGGGTGGGGATAACCCTTACATCTCCTTTTTTTTTTTAGTTTAAATGAAAAGAATACATATGTAATAATCAAAAACTTTTAAAACAAATAAAAAGACTACTGGATTAAATTTAACGAAAAAATCAACTAACTTTAAGATTATTTTCGAATTTTTTTTTTTTTTGACAACACTAAATTTTTGACACAATTGCCTAAACTAAATCATCACTATTTACTATCACAAACTATCATCACTATTCGTACTATCATTTCTTGGTTTGCTGTCCTTTCTTCATCTTTGGAGATTTCTTTTTCTTTGTGTCTGTGGTTGCCAGGGTGGCGGCTGTAGAACTGGGCGTCCACTAGAGGTAGTCGCTCGTGGATGGAATACTTCGCCTACCGATTCATCTGCAATCTCTTCAGTCTCCTCAACTTGATTACCTTGTTCTGCTTCTTTCTTTTTCTCGTGTTCAATCTCTAAATTCTGAGGTTTAATTTGTTCTTTACTAGTTTGTTCAGGATGTTCATCTAACATTTTTTCTTCTATTAAATTTGGAATTTCCCTTAGAAATCTTCTATTTCGTATAAGCATTCTTCCTTCTCCGAGTTGAACTTCATAAGTTCTTGGTGTCTCATGCTTCGATGTTATGTGTCCAGGAACCCATTCTTGTTTTCTCTGTACCATTACTCTTTGTTTATGCTGTAATGATGGTAATACCCGTGAGCCTTTGTCATAATACATTTTTTGTAATTTCTTTTTGTGTATAATTTTATGGTGGGTGTCCTTAATAGGTATTATCTGAGGTATCAGTTTATTTGTATGCACAGGTAAGTTATCCTTAAGTCTTGAAGGCATCAGCAGTTCCGAAGGAGATCGCATGTCTCCAATCGGCGCATTTCTGTATTGTAGTAATGCCAAATACAGATCATTATTGTTTCTGTACGCTTTTTTTAATATATTTTTGACAGTTTGTATTGCTCTTTCTACCATTCCGTTTGATTGGGCATACGTAGGGCTGGTTATAATGTGTTTTAAATCCCAGCTTTTAGAGAAACATTTAAATTCGTAAGCAGTGAACTGAGGACCACCATCTGTGATAATAATGTCTGGAATAGCATGTCGAGCCATTATAGATTTTAAATGTATAATGACAGTAGCGCTGTCTAATTGCTGTAAATGAGCTATTTCCACAAATTTAGAAAAATAATCTATAACCAGTAAGTAATGTTTATTAGCTAAGAAAAATATATCACAACCCAATTTTTGCCATGGTCTTATTGGAATTTCATGGGGAATCATGGGTTCTTTTTTGTTTGAGTTTCTGAAAGTTAGACAACTGTCACATTCATCAATTAAATCATCTATCTGTTTAGTCATACCTGGCCAAAACATACTCTCTTTTGCAACAGATTTGGTTCTCTCTCTGCCTTGGTGACTTTGATGGAGTCTATTTAACATACTTCTTAAATTTGTTGGAATTATGATACGGTCAGATTTATATAACAGATTATTCATTTCGGTTAGCTCCTCTTTATATTTGTAATACATCCTCAAGTTTTCAGGTACTTCCTGAATTTTAGAAGGCCAACCATTTCTAATTATCTCTGAAAGAAGTCTCATATCTGGATCTTCTGCTGTTTCTTTTTTAATTATTTTTAAGTGCGGTTGTCTATATTTTCTAATTTGGTAATCAAACATATCTGTGCTTCTATATCTGTATCTGTGATTTTGTCAAAACTTGATTGTTCTTCCTCCGAAATATTTTCGTCAGTATTTCTAGACAGGGCATCTGTAAGTATTTCCCTGGAACGTATTTTAACTTTATATCAAAACGTTGAAGCTTAATTAACATTCTCTGTAGACGGACCGGGCCCTGATGAAGAGATTTTTTAAAGATGGCCAAAAATATATTGCTCAAATCTTGTACAACCAAATAGAATTGCCAAACATTCCTTTTCTATTTTTGCATAAGCTTTTTGTTGATCGTTTAAAGATTTTGAAGCGTAGCAACATGGAAGATTGTTCTGTAGTAAACAGGCACCTAATCCAGACTGTGAGCTGTCTACTGATATCTTACATGGGTTGTTAACGTCACAGTATTGTAATACAGGAGCTTGTGTTAACAGTTGTTTTATTTTGTTATTAGCATCTTCACATTTCTGATTCCATTCCCAAATTATATTTTCTCAGATAATACTTCTTAAAGGTTCCGTAATGATGATAAGTGAGGAATAAATCGAGATACATAATTAACCATGTCTAACCATTGTTGTACTTATTTTTTATTGGTTGGTCTTTTCATCTGAAGCAATGCTTTTATTCTTGACTCTTGTGGCTTCATACCATCAGTTGTAAACGTATGTTCTAAATAGTTAATTTCTCTAAGATAGAATTGGCACTTTTCTTTATTAAAAGTAATGTTTTCTTCTCGTGCTTTATCTAAAACTTTTTTGAGAACGATATCGTGCAATTCTTTATTTTTAGCATGAATTATAATATTATCCATGTAGACTTTACAACCCTCTATTTTAAATATTGACTGAATTTGTTTCTGAAAAACTTCTGGAGCTGATTTCAATCCAAAAGATAGTCGTAGAAAACGTCAACGTCTATGGGGGGGGGGGATTAAAAGTACATAACTTCGAACTTTCTTCGTCCAGTGGTATCTGCCAGAATCCATTTGATGCATCCAGAGATGAAAAAACTGTTGAACCTGAGGGTTTACTAGCAATTTCTTCAATTGTTGGAAGCTGATGATGTTCTCTAAGTACTGCTCGATTTAGGTTCTTGGGATCCACACATATTCTTATGTCCCCGTTTGGTTTTCTTACCAAGACAATCGAGTTAACCCATGGCATTGGTTCTTCAACTTTTTTTATTATTTGATTTTTTTTCAAGGAAAGTCAATCTTTGTCTCAATTTTCCATGTAGTGGTAGAGGAATTTCCCTTGCTGGATGAATTACTGGGCTTATATTGGGATCTAAAGTGATATGGTACTTATTTTTAAAACAACCAATTCCTTCAAATCTATCTTTATATAATTTTATAATTTTTTCTGAGTCAGATGTTTTTAAAATATTTACTCGTTTAATTAATTTACATGCATCCAAACCCAGAATTAAAGGACAATTTGTATCTAGAACGAAAAATTCTAAGACATGATTATTTTGATTATGTGTGATGTTAAATTGATCTTTCCTTTAACAGATAATTTTTCTCCTGAAAATGTACTTAATTTTATAGCTGATCGTCTTATTGGAGTTTCTTTTAAATTTAAAGAATTATAAACTTTTAAACTTATAATATTAGCCAATGCTCCAGTGTCAAGTTTGAATATAATTGGATGTTTATGATTAATACTAATTTTAGTTGACCATTCTTCTTTATTAGTTTCTAAGTGACCTATAAAATAATTATTTTCCTCTTCTAAACATTCAGTTTCAATATTGTATATTTTACGTAAACGGCTAAAACAATATTTTGAAAAACGCCCCTTCTTTTTACAGTAATTGCAAATTGAATTATAAGCTGGACATTAATTGTCATGGATACGGCCACAACGCCTACAGTGCGAGCTAGTGCTGTACTGTTGGTGTAGTTGTGTATTAGAATTAGTGTTTTTGAACTCAGTACCTAACTGTACATTACCTACACGTAACACCTTGTTATTTGTAGAATTTTTAACATTTGTTATTGATTTTATTTGATTAATTTCAAAACAATTACTATTATATTCTCCTTGTTTTTTTATTTTTTCTGATTGTTCTTTTGATTTTTCTATGGTTTGAGCAATTTTTACAGTTTCTTCAAGATCTTTATCCTCTAGTTCTAGTAACCTTTCCCTAATTCTATCATCTTTGATTTCACAGATAAAAATACTTTTTATGAGATCATTTTTTAAATGTTGAAATTCACAACAATGGCTTGATTTTTTAAACTTGTTAAATAATGTTCCAAACTCTCCCCATCTTTTTGTTTTCTCGTGAAGAAATTATGACGCTCAAACTCCAAATTCTTTTTTGGTTTAAAATAATCATCAAAAGCTTTAATTAAAAAAGACAATTTCTCTGAGAAGGTAAACGTATTGAAAATTCTTAAACCTTCATCGATAAAATAAAGCAGTATATAAATAAAGTCATCGATAAAATAAACACACTGAGTGCTTTCGTCCTTTTTGTTGGTCTCTGTGGCCAAGAGATAATTGTGAAATTTCTGTTTCCAGAAATCCCAATTTGCTGATAAATTACCGGACATACTTCATTGGAGTTAAGCTATTTGATGTCATTTTATTTATATTTGTTTGTATTTCTTATTTTTTTTAAATATATAAAATACAAAAAGTTTAACTTACAGCATAAGTTCATTAAAACGACTGCGCCATGTGATGGGTTTGAGGATATTCACAAGTCCACTGTTTGATAACAACTGTATTTTTAAGTAATACACACTGGTTACATTAGGGTGGGGATAACTCTTACACCAAGTTTGACGAAAATCGTCGGAGCCATTTTTAAGAAAACCGCAAAAAAGTAAAAAACCAACTAGTACAGTGGCACTTCCGGTTGAAGAACTTTGACAGATAACGTACAGTCAGATCCCATGGTGATACCTAAACGAAATATCAAGTTTCAACTTTCTACGGTTTTTTATTATTGAGCTATGCTGTTCACATACATACATACATACATCATACACACACACACACACACACACACACACAGACCCTTTGCTGAAAACCACTTTTTTGGACTTAGGGGACCTCAAAACGGATATTTCCGGTGAAAACTCGATATCGAAAATTTGACAGATTACAATACTTCCTCTTACTAGGAGTAGCTCTGATTAAAAAAATTTAAAGAGGGTGATATGAGCCGGGAAAGTAAGCTTCATCCAGGTTGTCTTCTCACCTGAGGTTCAGCAATTCTGGAGATAGCTGTCCTCAGAAAACTTCCAGGTAAATTAGGCGTGCCCCACTCAACCCAACGCCCTCCCCAACAAGCCCGTACGCCGAGTTGAAGTCTGTAAAACCTCTCTTCAAAACCCGAGTGATTTTTTCCTTTCATCAAACGAATTATTATTTGCTATAAAAAGTGGGTTTATTTCGACAACAAACAAACAAAATCAATGGATTTAATCAGACCAACCAAGCTATACTGCCTCCCCCCCCCGGCCCACTAAGAGAAGGATTTGTGAAGAAAGTGATGCTGTGTGTGTGATGGGATCTACGAAGGGGTCATTCATTTTGAGCTAGTTCCTGAACTAGTTCGTGCGATTACATCCAGAACTATATTCTACTCGAACGTAAACTCCGTCTTGAGTTAATAGAAATAGGGTACTGATTTTTTTTTTCTGGGGCGCTACAGTCCTGAAAGGACCTGGGCCTCCTCAATCAGCTTCCTCCATTCCTCTCGATCATGGGCTTTCAAACGCCATCTACGCACGCCTATGCTCCTCAGGTCCGCCTCCACATCATCGAGCCACCTCATACAAGGCCACCCTAGATGACGTCGACCCCCGGGAGGGCCATAAAGCATCCTTCTGGGCAAGCGTTCCGGCTCCATCCGTTCCACATGATCCAATCACCTAAGGCGTCCTTGCTTAATGAAGGCTACGAGGTCCTAGAGATCCTTCAACTCTACATTCACCTAATCCTCCACCGATCTTGCTCCTTCACTGGCCCATAAATCGTTCTGAGGATCTTCCTCTCCCAGACATTCAGAGCCCGCTCGTCTTATCACCGTCTTATATACCAGTAGCTTTGCACCTGTAGATAACGCTTTAAAGCGCAACATATTGTAAATATAGTGTACTTCTTCTTTGATTTGAATTTTGAACTCCTTCTTCACGCAGGTTGCGCCCAGATTTGGCATCCCTTCCGCTCCATGGCCCACTTTTTTTACATGGTAAAAAACATTTACAAATACGGAGGAGGAAATGAAACGGGATGTTTAGATTTTTTCTAGAAAATGATGCCCTGCATTTCGAGGAGTAAGCTTAGTTAGGTGAGTAAACATACCATATCTGAATCGTACAATATGGCTGGTTTATAACGAACCACTGTTCATCGAACTCAACCCGAAAACCAAAGTGTTTTGCATGAGAGTGGCCACAGATGCCTTAAAGATCGTATTTATACATATATATATATATATACACTGAAGGCTTGCATAAATAAAAAATTGCCTTAAGCGACACAAATCGTCTTATGCCTTCCTTTTCATTCATAAAGGCAAAAAACCACCATTTTCCCAAATCAAACAATAATTAATAATAGGCTATAAACTAATAATTAATTTAATAATAATTACCAACAGCTGTTCCTTGTGCGCTTGGTTCATTTGTACCATTTGTAGGAATGTCAAGTATAAAATGTGCAAAAATAGCCGTTATTGTAATTATTACAGTCACCGACCATACTCCATAAGAATAATAACAATACTTGCGTCCATCTGTTATCCGGAGAAAAACATTACGTGATCTATAACATATTAAAAGAAGTGTTAAATTAATACTAAACACTCTACCAAAAAAAAAAAACACTAAAAATCCAAGGAAAAAATCCCATACCTGAATGTTTTCCAAATGTAAAATCCTAAACTGCTAAGCCATAAAAATGCAGCAAGAAGGCTAATGAACATTATTATGTCTGAAATAAACCGTGCAAAAAAATACAATAATAATATAACACATTTTGGCTCATATCTTAGTTAATATTAATCCTATGATAAAACTGTATATAAACAAAATTGTAGAGAATTAAATTTACTAAAATGTATAAAAAATGAAAAAAAAAAATTATTTACCTGCAGTAACAAATGACAATGGACTGTGAAGTTCCGTAAAGATGGATACAATATCGGCTGCTTGGCCAACAGCAAGGCAAATACATACTGTTGTTATTATATTGCCAACCATATCTCTTAATTGTGGCAATACAAAATGTACAATAGATACGGTTAAATATGCAATTATACAGATAAAATGTAATATTGGATCTAATAATTTTCTCATACGCCAATCAACATCATGCCATCCGCCGCCAACTTTTGGTACACAAACAATAGCCACTTCAAGCACTATGCCACTACGGCTGTCAACTTTCTACAAAAATTATTACAAAATTCATTTAAAAAAAAAATATATATATATATATTACAAATTAAATTGATACGTTATCATCTATGCAGCAAGTATTCTATGTTTAAAGAAAATCGTTATAATCGTTTTCGAAAGAAATCCCCCCCCCCAAACTCAAAAAACTAATTCTGTAAAATCGGCATTTATGGTATACCAATTTTCTTCAAAATTAGAATTCTATCAATGCTTCTAATGCTAAGTGTCCACTTGTGACAAAGTCTCGAGATCAGTCTCAGGGGGTATCCATTTGAGATCAATTTCGGTCTCAAGACAGTTTTCTGAGACTCGACAGTCACTACAGTCTCGAGACCAGAAACATTTCGTGTCCATTTGAGAGTCAACGCGCAGTCAGTTGTGTGATTTGATCGCAGTTTGTTTATTTTCATCTTTTCTTTCCTAATGGATTCGCGTCAGGCCATAGCTTTTATAATTGCGTATAAGACGGCGAAAAAGCGTTAAGTGGAAAGAGTAGCTTTTTTTCGTAATAACTGTTTTAGGCAGTCGCCTGTACAATAGAGTTTGGTTACAAAATTATGTTCAGAGTAATTTGTTTGTTTACGTATTTGAACATAAATCTGTGAGATTAAAATTAAACAAGAAAAAATTTTTTTTTCTCAACTTTTGTTTTTTTTTGTGTGTGTTTTATATACATAATAAACATCGAAATTCATAATGGTGCGTTTTGTATTTTTTAACATACACTTGTATTTGGCAAAATTTGGAATTAACTGAACATCATCGCTTGAAATACTTTCAGATACTCTGCGCCTTTTCATGTCCCATTTATATGGGCGCCTTTTGGAAGATTAAAAAAGAATTAACCTAAGTACAAATAAAAATGAAATAAAAATATAGAATTCCGAAATAAAAATGAAAAATACACACAAGAATGAAATCAAGTCTCCGAGAGCTGAGAAAATCTTCAAACACTGAGCATTCTGGAGACTGAGTCACGAGAGCAGAAATGAACATGTCCACTTGTGACGCTTACGCTCTCGGAGACTTGCGCGGGCTTGTCTCCTAAACTGCTCTTAAAAAAAAAATCTTGTGACAATAGTCTCGAGACTATTTTGTCACAAGTGGACACTTAGCATAATGTGTATTTAATCATATGTAGGGTGGTAAAATCTACATATAAAATCGTTAAAAGCTTCCTGCAACATTTTTTTTTTTTAGATATTCTGTTAAAACATATACACATGCACGCCATTTTCTCTAAACATTTTGTTTTTCGCATTGAAGGGATCATTATTGTGTTATTACCCAATAAAAAGCAAAGCAAATCTAACCTTATCTCTACAATAAAATCCTAGTTTATAATCATTTGACAGATTATATTCATCATTTAATTCTTCATCAGAAATGTCTGTATCATGAAGTGTGTAATGTCTTAATGTACCATCCGGTAACATAACTAATCTATCTGTTGAATTATGATATATCGGCCATTGTTGCGTTCTACCGCATACAGGAATTCCAGTTACTAACCGATACTTTGGCAATTCTGACGCAATCTATAACAGTTTAAATATAGATTATGTAATATGAAAAAAAAATTATGTTAAACACAAATAGGACTTTCTCTTACTGTAATTTATATAGTTTTGATTATGTATAACATCGCTGGACAAAATTAAAGCACCGGTAACATCTTTACACTCTATTGTCGTACAAATATGAAAATATTGGACTATTTTGGTTATTACTGTTTTGCTATTGAGTATTAGTCTATGTACTAGTATTAAGAAAGATAAACCTTCATGTTTACACATTTGTTTATTTATTTCGAATTATTACGTACCTAACATGTATACAGTCTTGTGTTTTCTTAGCAAGGTCGAACAACTTTTTCTTCTCTATTCTTTCTCGTTTTTTTACTTTATTAAAAACTGGTCATTTTTTGTTGATTGTGGCAAATTTGAACGAACTTGATGCTGCCAGGGCATTAACCTTGATTGAAGAAGGTTACACTCACCGTGAGGTGGCAGGAAGATTGGGCGTGCATCATACTACGATTGGGCATCTTCTGAGACTTTTCAGGGAGACAGGATCACACTCTAGTAGGCTTGGGTAGGGCCGTCCTAGATCAACTTCTAACAGGGATGACCGATTTCTCACACTTTGGACACTGCGCCATTGGACCACAACAAGTGAAGAGCTAAGAAATTTAACAATATCATCTCGTACCATAAGAAGGAGACTCGCGGAGACAGAATTGGCCAACAGAAGTCATCTCCTACTACAGCCCACCGGGTAGCGAGATTACATTTTGCTCAAGTTCACCTAAATTAGACAGTTGATGATTGGAAACGAGTATTATTCTCAAACGAAGCCAGAGTTAGTTTAAATTACCCAGATGGACGTGTGAGAATCTGAAGAAGGCGAGGGGAAAGGTATGCACCATGCAATATTGTACAACAAACACCTTTTCTCGGAGGTTCAATAATGTTCTGGGGAGGCACAATTTTTGAAGCACGTACGCAACTAGTGCCAATCCGTGGGCGCTCAATGAATGCTGTCACATTGAAGCATGATTGTTGAAGAGATTCTGGAGGAGCATGTAGTGCCTTTTGCTCCGTTTATTGGAGCTGAATTTGTTTTAATGCATGACAATGCAAAACTTCATAGGGCCAGACAGGTAGACGATTACCTTGACATGGTAGGGATACGACGAATGGACTGGCTACCATGAAGCCCAGACTTGAACCCTATATAGCATGTTTGCACATACTCATTCTCCTGCACCTGTTAACCTGAATCAGCTGGGGAGAAAATGGGAGAATATTTCTCTGGCACTAATTCAAAATCTAACTGAAGGCATGCCTCGTCGATTAGAGGTCGTAATTCGAAGTAACTACAAGAACCCAAGAAAACAAGAAACTAGTGTTGCAAAAAAACTGTGATTAGCAAAGTTTCATTTTTTTAAAAAAAGGCTATTTTTTTTTTTTTTATAATTCAATAAAGATTTTTTATTAATTTTAACAACTTTTTTCAATCAGCCCAGGGGTCCATTTAATGAAGCAAAAAAACGAAAAGTTGTTACACTTTATTCCTGCAATATTAATAGCATAAATGTAAGTAGTGCGTTAATTTTGTCCAGCAGTTTAATTCGTGGATGTGAGTTGGATGTTTGCATGTATGGTGTTGGACGATATTGAAAGGACGTGTGTAAGTTTTAAATACAGAGAGATGTGCAAGAATTAATAAATAAGATACCACTGTTTAAAATAAATCATGTGAATATAATTAATTTAGATGCTTTATAATATAGCAATTATTATGTTAATCGTAATAAATTATATAAGCTATACAAAAACTCTCGCAATTAAAATATCCTGTAGCTATTGATTTTATCAAACCTAAAAACATAGTGAACCTCATAGTGAACGAAAAATTACAGGTGAACCTCATTCCAATAATTATTTAATTTCGTAAAAAAAAGTATATAAACAGTTATTTACCGCTAAGAAATTAATTTTTTTTTCTAAAAATCTTTTATATCAGTAAGAGAAAGTAGTAAATAGGTAAATGTATAGTAAGTTAAGAAAAAAAGCAAATAAATCATTAAAATAATAATTTCACTTAATTTAATTCAATAATATAAAAACTTACACCATGAAATATCGGTGTCCAACTTTCTTGATTTGTTTCATTTGTAAATTTACATTTATTATCAATCATAATTTCATATTCTTCGCAACATTTTTGTACAAAAACTTCTCGGCTACATGTATGTTCAAAAAATATTAATAATAATATAAGCATTGTTTGGAATATTATTAGAAGTAGGTTATAAAAAACATCAAACTAACCTTTTAACGAACAAAAAACTACGAATATGATTATCGATTTAAACAACTAAAACAAATTAATAAAAATGAAATTTATGGTAAAATTTAGGTAAAAGAAGAATTACTGAGGTTTATTTTATTTATTTTTATTTTAAAAAATAGCTTTAATTTTGGAAAGATTATAAAACTGTCTTTAGGGAGGGGCACACTTTAATGTAGCAACGTCCAAGGCCGTCGTAGCTAAGGGAGACAAATAAAATCCTTTTTCCCTCTTTTAAAGTAGGAAATGATTAGAAATATTTAACGAAAATTAGAAACGGTTATTTTTATCAGAAATCTGAGTATCGAGATGTTAAAATTTTTTATTGAAGTTACCTCAGAAGAAATCAAGAACCAGTTCAAAGGAATAGTAGGGCTCCACACCTCGAGGTAACAAGAAAAGAATT
Organism: Triatoma infestans; assembly: GCA_011037195.1. Lineage (NCBI taxonomy): Eukaryota > Metazoa > Arthropoda > Insecta > Hemiptera > Reduviidae > Triatoma > Triatoma infestans. The sequence goes on along the minus strand of JAAEAF010005622.1, from coordinate 40,634 downwards.
GGGCAAAAAATACATAATATAACAGCATGGAATAAATCCCGTCTGCTGCCAGGTCGATGTACAAGAGAAAAATAAATGTATCATCATAGATTTAATGAGTAATTGTGAGTATTAGATCCTCTTTAGAATGATGGTTCCCAAATAGTGCCCATGGACCCCTTTCTTATAGTAAAAACCTAAGAACCCTCAAATAAAATAACTCAACATAACTGCATAATAGAAAGACTTGCAAAATTTAACTTTGATGTCTTGGAATGGTAAAATGGTGACGTAAATATAAAATATTTTGACATTTAAATTAGTATTGTAACGCAGCCACTAGTACCATCGAGGAGAGAAAGCAGGCACCTCAAGTTCTCCTAGTGGCCTCTGGGAAGCGCTAGCAGGGCGCTCTAGGTTTTTCTTCATTTCCTCTTATGTTTCATTGTTCATTTCGCCCTGGGCCCTTTTCACTTCCTGTCGGCTCTTCTTTATTTCCTCTCTCATTTCATTCCCAAACCTTTTTTCCCTTCCTCTCCCATTTCATTCAAAAATGTCATCAGTCCACCATTTTCTGCGTTTGACTTCTGGTACTTAGGGGCATACAACAAACTTATACTAAGCTGTTACCTGTTTTAGAGGTTTTATCCCACTTCTGACACCAAATGGAACAACGTTTGTCCCTGAACTAGCTACTGCAGCTATAGTTACTAACTGGGTTCGTTTAGATAAAACATACTAAAACTTTTAATTACACAATTTATTGTTTCAACACAATAATTACAAATAAAGCACTTAAATACACTATATAAACCAACAAAAGTTCTCTTAGATCACTTGTTATTCACCTTTCACAAACGTGCACTCCGTTTGCAACAAGACACCACTCACTCGAGCTGTTCTTCACTATTTTTACCAGTGGAGGAAGGTCTGGAAGGTTCTAGAAAAAAAACCTAAGCGCCCCGCTAGCGCTTCCCAGTGGCCACTTTAGAGAACTTGAGGTGCCTGCTTTCTCTCCTAGATGGCACTAGTGGCTGTGTAACAATATAATTATCTATATCCCCAAAAAAATTAAACCAACCTGTACGATAACATAATTTAATCAAATATTTCAAGTCAATTACTTTCGTCATTTCAAGGGCAAAATGTTAAGAACTTTCTGATATCAATTCATTTTTTTGCTTTTTGCACACTTTTTCTGTGTTTTCTCTTTGAGATTATTATAACGGTCAGTTATGGGCCCGCAAGCGGTATCTGTTGCATCCAGTTACTTGGGGAATAGCGACCCCACGGGTTATCACAGTATCAGTGATAACCCACGGTATCTGAATAGTGCTCCATGCACTTAGTCAGAACAGTACACAATACACTTAAACTACATACACTCTATACTTTACAGGCAGGAACACAAACACAGTTCACAAACTAGGTAATTGGCGAAAGCCAAGGGAGAAGGAAGGGATTAGCTTAGTTACACTCAGTTACATTAGAATAGAATAGAATGTCACCAGGAGGTACTCTAACCCAGGCACTGCAGCCTACCCATTGAGGCTTATTGTACCAACCCCTTAATGTCTAGTAGAGGAATCCTCCCCTATTCATGAGGTCCAGGACCTTCCCCACCAATCCTTCTTGAAGTACGATTTCCTCCGGTCTCAACGTGCCGCAATCTGCGATTGCGACGCAATCTGCCGATTGCGCAATCAAACAAAAGGTGAGAGGCCGTCTCCTCCTCCTCCTAACGCAGTCTACACAACGGCTCCGAATCAAATAATCCACCTTGTGCAGATGTTTTTTGAACAACCGTGCCCTGTAACAGGCTTTATCAGACAAATCTGATACCTGCTTAGACCCAGGGTTCTTTGGTTCTTCTTTACACAGTTCTGCGTAACCCTTTTGCTGTGTTTTTTCCCCAGTAGTTAGTCTCCGGTGTTATACCGAGCAGAGGCGAATGGGGCTGTGACCCACCCCTGTTCGGTAACTCGATCTGGTACACAGATGGATCCAAAACTCCGACTGGGTCGGAGCTGGGGTCTACGGGAGCAGGCCTAAAGTTAAAATTAGGCCAGCCTAGGGAAGTACGCCACGGTCTTTCAGGCTGAAGTCGTGGCGTTACAACTCTGCCCTAGGGATATTATAAGGCAAAGGATAGTGGGTAGAAGAGTGGCCATATACTCCGACAGTCAGGTAGCCCTGAAGGCACTTTCCTCACACCAAATAGTCTCAAGACTGGTGTGGGACTGCCTACTTGCCTCACCGAGGTGGGTACTCGGAACAACTAACACTCGCCTGTGTGCCGGGACATGCGGGGTTCCTGGGCAAAGAGAGGGCGGACGCCCTAGCGAGGGAGGGTTCGCAGGACACTTTTATAGGCCCCGAACCCTTCTGCGGCTTGTCCAGGAGTCTCATCCAAACTTCTATCAGGGGTTGGATAGAAGATCAGCGTCTGCATTGGTGGGAGGGAACACAAGGACAGAGGCAGGCAAAGCTCTTCATTAAAAGACATTTGCCTAAATTTACCAGAGACCTACTAAGCCAGACCCGAAGGGATATAAGGTTAATTGTGGGTCTACTAACAGGGCATTGTAGGCTGAATAGACACATGCACACCTACAACTTGCGGACAGTGCGGTATGCCGATTCTGCAAGGTAGAGGAGGAGACCCCGGCGCACATCCTTTGTGAGTGCGCCGGCCTGGCGAGGATTAGGTTTCTTCAATTGGGGACGGGCAATCCCGAAGCTGAAAGCTTCATGACGGAGCCGCTCTCAGCTTTGCTAGGATTGATTAGGAGGGCAAAGCTGGGGGCTGTTCTGTAACTTAAGGGGATCCACAATAGACCTCAATTTTGTCGCAGGTCGCAGTGGAATGAGGCTCCCCCCCCCGCTTCTATTCTATTCTAGCCTCCAGTGACGGTTATGCTCCCTCCGAGTCCATTCTCTCAGAGACGCCCTCGCCATACTTTTGGCTATCCCAGAACAGGTTCCGGCCCACAGAAAGGGGTGTTCGCTCCATTCCTGGCCAGTTGGTCGGCTAGTTCATTGCCTTTTATCCCCTTGTGTCCCGGCACCCATACCAGCCGCACTTTATTGTGCCGGGAGTGCGCCTCCAAGGAGTCTCTACACTCCTGACTAGGGAAGAAGTAATTCTAAATGCCTCAAGAGCCTTCAGTGCCGCTTGGCTGTCCGAAAAGATGCATACCTTTCTATTCCTAGGGCCCATACGTAAGTTCTCCTCAGCACAGACCTTTATAGCATAAACTTCAGCCTGGGATACCGTGGAGCCCCTAAAATTATAGCACATCCCTCAGCTTCGACCTCTTAATCAGGCCTAGCAAAGCTGAGGGAGCTCCGTCATGAAGTTCATGGCTTCGGGATTACTTATTCCCCCAGTTGTCAGACCTGCATCACATCCTTCAGCTTCGCCCTCTTAATCAGGCCTAGCAAAGCTGAAAGTGGCTCTATTAATCAGGGCCTAGCAAAGCTGAAAGTTGCTCCGTCATGAAGATCGTGGTTTTGGGATTGCTTGTCCCTAATTGAAAAAAACCTTGTCTTCTTTAGGCCGGCACACTCACAAAGGATGGTACCGGGGCTCTCTCCTTAACCCTGCAGAATCGGCAAACGCCGTTGTCTGCAAGTAGTAATTGAGGAATTGAGGAAACAGTTCAAGAAACCTTGTCCTCATCATACCCGGCACACTCACAAAGGATGGTGTACCGAGGTTTCCTTCTCAGTCTTGCAGAATCGGGTATAACGCGATATCCGCAAATAACAAGTGGTGCATGTGCCTATTCAGCCTACAATGCCCTATTAATAGACCCCACTATTAGCCTTATATCCCTTCGGCTATGGCTCAGTGGATTACTTGTAAATTTAGGCAAATATCTTTTAATAAAGGATTTAGCCTGCGCTCTGCGTTGGTGTTCTTTCCCCACCTGGAACGCTGTCTTCTATCCAATCCTTGGTAGAAGCTTGAATTAGGCTCATGGACAAACCCACAGAATCGCTCGGGAGCCTATAAAGGTATATAAAACACAGTAACTAAAACAATAACTTGTAATAAATTAAATTTAATAACAATTTACAATATATAAAAACAATAAGATAATACATAAATAGAGTATATTATCTGGCAATATAAAAATAATATTACATTAATAAAATAATAATATAAAATCAAAATGTAAATATTTAAACATAAACAAAACAAAAAAATATTAATGCCCAGCGGATTAATGCCCAACGCTAAAGTTTCCAGGCTTCACATAATATAATTTTATAAATAATAAAAAGATTATTATCATTTATTTTATCTTTTGTTAATATTAGTTAATATTAATAATTATTATTAATTAATTAAAGATATTTTCCATGATAGCCTGGTTCTTTTCGTGTTCTGTGAGACTGAAGTGGCTCTCAATTAACTAGTATTTACTCATCATATATTATATTCTCTACAAAAATCCAGATTCCATGAAATAGTCGCGATTTTAACATCGCTTAAGTGTTAAAAACACCTGGGTTGACATTTTCAATATTCTATTATTTGAAATAAAATTAAGACCAAATTCTGAAGGATATGTGGGACTTATTTTGAGAAATCCCACTGTTTTTTGACAAAAAAAAAATTCCATGATGATGGGCGAACCCAGTCGATGGCCCCCCACGTAAAAGAAGCAGGGCTAATCATGGACAAAATATCTCTTGATACTTTTTTCCAGCTTTTGCTGCGCGGGATCCAATCATAACAATTACATATTTTTTTAACTGATAATTTTTTTTTTTAAATGTAAAGCAATAAATTACTTTTTTTTATATTATATACATATATATATATATATACATACATTATTTTATAGATTTATTTATATATATAGATAATAAAAATATTTAAAAAATTAATTGTTCAAGTTTTAATGATTTAATTGAATTTTTATTGTTCATTAGATAGTATTGTTTTTATTAGCCTATTTATTTAATTAATTAATATAAAAAAATATATCATTTGTTATATTATTTATACAATATAATATAAGGTTATACATAATTTACTGTACATATAAATATACAATTAATATTTTTACTACATCTAGGCAGAGTTAGTAGAGTGATATTACTCGCTTTGTGCCCAACCCTACCGCTTAAGCATTCTTAATTGAGAAAATCATATTAAATTTTTTCATAATTTAAATTAATTTTTCGTAACTGATGATTAAATAACATATTTACGTCGAAACGTATAGAAACAAAAAATAAAAAAGACAGACAAGACAATTCTTTTTTTTTATTATTACTATCTCAAAAATTTCCAAAAATATCTTTATTTCCCTAAATTGGTCAATTTAAATTTTGCGTAGGTACGTTTAGTGAAAAATTGAAGTAATGCCCCTTTTTTTACAGGCTGGCTATGCATCCCCCAATTATCGGTCATATGGTGTGGATAGAGGCGGTTAGCCAACATATTATACTAGGTTGAAACGGCTATGCGTAAGGAGATAGTTCTACATCACATTTGTGGCAAAAAAAAAAAAATTGTTTAAATTTAAGTATTAATTCCAAAGGCAATTATCAAAGGCAAACGGCCCTGAAAGAAAAGGATAACTTATTTTGGGAAGAGCGAAAAAAATTCTATACGCCCTGTATAGAAAATAAAAAATGTAAGGCACCCGACATGGTCCTATCTGGAATATCTGAAGGCAGCATGCCAGTGGGAGGAAAGACCACAAATTTTGAGGCTGAAATTACCGCTGTAAAAGAGGCAGGAATAAAGGTCGGCAGCAAATGCCTCAATAATAGCAAGTCGTGTTTTTCGTGGACTCCCAAGCCGCCATACTCGCCCTGGCCTCTAGCAATGCGGAAGCATGTGGATTAGTTAACACCACTAGAAAAGTATTAAACCAATTAATATTAGAAGGATGGAGAGTTATTCTCCAATGCGCGCCTAGCCACTGCGATATTCTGGGCAACGAGCAAGTAGACAGGCTAGCGAAGGAAGGTTGCCAGCTCCCGTAGCCTGACAACCCAGCAACATTTCACCAGACGATTAGAGAAATAAATAATAAAATGAAAGATAAAGGTAGAAATCGTCTGTAAAAATAAAGCTACAGGAGGAAGATGGGAGAATTTATTGCGGATCGGAATTACCACATCTTCGGCTCCATGAAAAGGAAGCGCTGCGTGTCGTCGGTCATTGCACGATACGATAAGTGCATTTTCATGCAGGGGCATTTATGTAGAAACATGTATCGTTCTTCTTTTTATGTGAAATTAAAGATGATTTATTTGAAAATAGACTTTACTTTTTGATTTGCATATCATACAATACAGGTTTTGCAGTTTGGAAAAGAAAGTGTACAATTAGCTTAGGCCAGTTCATGCCGGAAATAAATGTCTAGGGGCATTAAGAAGCACGCTCCAAAATAAGAATATCTTTAGACAAGCCAAGATCACCATATATAGGACGGTTGTCAGACCTGTATTAATGTATGGGTCAGAAACTTGGGTGTTGACAGCAGCAGATAACCTGTAGATTAAATTGCTGGGAGAGGAAAGTTCTTAGATGTATATATGGCCCAGTAGTGGAAACTATAGTGTTTACCGGTGGAGGAGAAACGCTGAACTATACCATCTTTACAAAAAAGAAAATCTAGTGACTGTAGTCAAACAGGAAAGTTACGCTGGTTAGGTCACCTGCATAGGATAAATGAAGAGAGAATTCCCCGAAAGGTATATGAAAATCATCCAGGCGGCAGAAGACCAAGGGGACGACCAAGGTTGAGGTGGCTGCAAGATGTGGAGGCAGACTTGCTAAAAATAGGGGTTAGACAATGGCGAAGAAAGGTGTTACATCGGGATGGTTGGGAAAATTTGTTAAAGGAGGCCAAAGTCCTACAAGGGCTGTAGAAACCATGTGAAGAGGAAGAGGTGCATGCCATAGTCTTCCAAAGCGGTGGTCGTAAATATAAAATATACTGTGCCAAGAAGATTCTAAAATGGAATCTCTCCATAACAGAGATGGCTACAATTAAAACCAACGATGCCGCCCCCACACAAGATTAATTCCACATGCTAGTGTAGAATTGTATCCAATTTCACACCGAGGTGGGGCAACTCTAATAGTTCACTCTAACCTAGAATGAACAATGATAAAGTGGAGGAATTTTTGCCTGAAAAGGTATAAAAATTCATTTTAATGAGTCCTGAAATCTTTCTGCAGTTGTTTCCCAGGGCTTCACAGCTTGATCAAAGATCTAGTGGAAGAGAAATATAATTGGCCAAAGGTAATGTAAAGAATTTATTGGCGAACCCCCGTTCAATCAAGGCCGCTTAGCCTGTTTTACGGATTATGGTGTGTCCTGTTCGACTGGACACTGTAGGTTCAGGAAGTGTATGAGGCTACTGGGTTTCTTGGTCAGTAGTGTTGATTGAGGAAGAGGTGTAACATTCTCCAAGTATTTTGTTATTGCGTAGATAATGAGAAAAGTGAGATTCTTAGAAACTGAGCTATATTAAGGCACGTCTCAGGCAGCGTTTTTGGCTAACGTAAATTTAATCCGTAATGGAAGGAAGTTTACTATAAATCCTTTTGGGATAGATCGTTGAGAAATACAACACGTTTCTTTAATTCGAATCCATAATTATGATAGGCAGTAAAATATTCTGACAATAAGTTCAAATCTCATAGAAACTTTGGCAGTGAGTGGAAATTCATTCGAAATTCAAGAAAAAAAATATATATAATCTTTCAGGCCACGGTCCATTCTTTTTAAGCAAAAACACTTAAGTTTTCGGGTTGAGAACGCATCAATGGGTTTCGATATTTCCCAAAGTTTTTGCATTTTGCAATAGGCTTCTTCAGAAGAGTTTTGCCATGAAGCATCTACAGTTTACAAATTGCCCCCCCCCCAAAAAAAGTTCTCCGTACTTTGTAGGATTGTACGATTGTAGGATTTTTGGAGTTAAACTCATATCATAGGGGGGCAGGTAAAAAAAATTAAATTAGGGTAATAAAAGTAAGGGTGGCTATTGTTTGAAGAAGGGTTTGCTAGTAGCTGTAAGTAGCAGACACCTATTATGAAGGGTTGCCCCCTGATCACATGGTTTAGGGACTTTTGTAATTTCTACATCATAAGATAGGAATGATCAATAGAATTTTGTTTAACCTTCTGAAGCCCATTATCATGCAAAACACTTAGGTTACAGTTTTTGCTCTGGCATTCAACGCGAAGAAGAAGCCTTTTACAAAATGAAAGAAAATGGTCGAATTTAAACCGAAAACCCAAGGTTTTTTTTTTTTTAATTGTTGAGGATAAAATTAGCTAATTATAAAAAAAAGATGAAAGGTGATGAGTATAGAATTTTTTTAATCTCTTATATAAAGATCAGTCCCACAATTCTGCCACCAATCGTAGGAGAATGCATCACTTTATTGCAAACAGTTGGGACAAATGTATGCTCTGTGCATTCAGCAAAAGCGTTTACTTTTACTTAATCCCATATACAGGGTGCCCCATTTAAACGGGGCCACATTTGAAATAACTCTTAAACGAAGCAAGATATCTAAAAAGTGAACATAAGGTTTGTTGAAGTGTTTGCGCTCTAGTTTATTGATGGGGTTAATGTTTTGTGATTTTATTGCCGCCTTACACCTTAAGGGCTATGACAGACGAGGCTTGCTGGGTCGCGCCACCTGGGTTGCACGACCCAATCATCAAGACAGTTTACAATTGGGCGTTCACACTGGGTGGCGCCACTGTACAGGTGGCGCGACCCGGTCGACCATCGGCGACTCAACCCGCGACCCAGCGGTGCGCCACCCAGTGCACTGTGGATTTCTAATCAGTCTGTCACACGTGGTCAAAGGAAGCGGACACAGTGAAATGCTTCATGTGGAAGCCTTTACAATTGAAATCCAACAGCACCCTGTTATATGGGACGTTGAGTACAGTGAGTACTCAAACAAGGACATGAAGAAGAACGCTTGGGAAGAAACTGACATCCGGAGAAAATTGAAAAATTTATCAGGATGTTGTTTGAGCTGAGGATACAATGAATAGAAGAAACTAGTTTCCTTTATCTCTCTTAATAAGGGGTGAACCCAAAACCGTCTATTTTTTTTCCGCTTACGTAGGGGAAGGTAGGCTACAGCTGCTAACTCTTCGATTTCCATTATACAACTGGCCTTGGAGAGCCTTGGAGCGAGCCTTGGGTGGCACTTCCCAGATCAAGGCGAATCAAGTGGCCCGACCCAAGAAGTCTCGTCTGTCATAGCCCTAAATGAAAGTGGCGATTTTCTTTTGATCCCCCACTTTTTACTACTGCATTGAAAACTATTAAAAACAAAAAAAAATGAAGAAAAATGCCGTCAATTTCATTTTAATATTTTTCAAACCGTTAGCGAGATTTCAACCATAAAGATTCAATTTTCGTCGTTTTTTTCCCTATTTTTCTGTTTCATAAACTAAAATTAAAAGCGGATTTTCTTATTAATTTCTAATAAGAGAGTTCAAATGCTGTTAAAACTTAAAAGCTATTTTAAAACCATAAGGGACTTAAAAAAATCAGGTAAACATCATAAAAACAAAACAATATTCCAGTTTATTCAGTTCAGTAACCGCTGGATCGGGAGACTGGGACCGGCAAGCTGGCCTTCCAGATCTCCAGATTCAAGCCCACTTGATTTTTTCTTTGGCGATATCTCAAAGAAAAAATTTATACCAAAAAACCAACAACTCCCAGAAGCACCTAGAGAAGACCTAATCCAAATCTGCTTAGCAATTCCGGCAGACATGATACGATTAGCAACTTCATATGTTGGGCAGCAATTTCGATTTTTGTAAATAAACTGGAAAACTGTTATGTTTTAATGATCTTTTACCTGATGTTTAAGTCCCTTATGGTTCTAAAATAGGTTTCAAGTGTTGTCAGCATTTGAACTCTCTTATTTATTAGAAATTAATAAGAAAATCCGCTTTTAATTTTAGTTTATGAAACAAAGAAACAGGAAAAAACGACGAAAATTGAATCTTTATGGTTGAATATCTCGTCAACGGTTTGAAATACTGAAGTGAAATTTTTCTTCACTTTTTTAATAGTTTCCAATACAATAGTAAAAAGTGGGGGTCATAAGAAAATCGCCACTTTCAACCACCGATTCAAGGTGCAAGGCGGCAATAAAATCAAAAAATATTAACACCATCAAAAACTACAACACTTATGTTCACTTTTTAGATATCTTGCCTTGTTTAGGAGTTATTTCAAAAGTGGCCCGTTTAAATGGGGCATCCTGTATACTAATAAATGGATATATTTTTTAAATAAATAAAAAATTACATAATCCAAAAATACTACGAGTAAAAAATATTAAAAAAATAATTTAAATTAAGAAAGTTGAATTTGTTCAGCTTGAATTTCATTTTCTGATTCTTCATCATTAATTGTTTGCCAATTTTTATTAAAACAATTACCAAAAAATCCACTACTAGCTAATAATCGAAGTACACGCCGACGTGTTGCAACCATTACAAGAAATATGATGACGCCTTGTAAACAATTAATTATATCTGTTACATACCTGTACACATAAAAAAAAAAAAATAAAAAAAAAAAAATAATCAACACTATATTCTTTCTTAAAAATTCCTGAGGAAGGACACTAAAACGTGGCCGAAACGTACCAAATATCTAAATCAAAAACATAGGATATTATCTCAAAAATCCATGAAAGACCCATAGTTAAAAAGACTTTCAAATAAAGTAAACATCTGAAACAAACAAAAAAATAAATAAATAAATAAACGACTCACCCATTGATATTCCAAAATAACCTGGGTGAGTCATAATATCTACGAATTATATAAAAAAAAGAAAAAGTGAAACGAATATTCTGTTTGCTAAAACATAAAGCCTTTAAATCTATTAGTGTGAGTGTAACCAAAAACATGTGGAGAAGGGCGTGGCAGAACGGCTGAATGGGATCCAAAGGCGAGCATGCCTGGGTTCCAGCGATTCCATGAAAACCATTTCGACTGCGGTGCTGGAGGTCCTCCTTAATTTGCCACCACTACATATCCTCGTTCAAGGCGAAGCTAGAATGGGAATCCATAGGCTCTTCCAGGGGCCACCACCCAACACTTCTAGGCATGATTGCAATAACTCGAGGAAATCAAGGCTGACCATCTACTTGGAATGCCTACTGACAGGATGGTTCCCAGGTATCACTTTGAGAGGAACTTCCAAATTGAAAATACCGAACAGAGCGGACTGGGACGGTGATACCATGTTCGGTAACCCAGTCTGATATACAGACGGATCCAAAACTCCGGCTGGAGTCTATGGAGGCAGGCCTAAAGTCAAGATTAAGGCCAGCCTAGGGAAGTACGCCAGTCTTTCAGGCTGCAGTTGTGGCGCTACAGCTCTGAGCTAAGGAGATTATAAGGCAAGGTTTACAGGGTAGGAGAATGGCCATATACTCCTTCAGTCAGGCAGCCTTGAAGGCACTTTCTTCACACCAAATAGTCTCAAGACTGGTGTGGGATAGCCTAACTGCCCTAACCGAGGTGGGTGCTTGGAACAAGCTGACACTCGCCTGGGTGCCGGGACATGCGGGATTACTGGCAATGAGAGGGCGGATGCCCTGGCGAGGGGGGTTCGAAGGATACCTTTATAGGCCCCGAACCCTTCTGCGCCTTGTCCAGGAGTCTAATTCAAACAGTACAGCGTCTGCATTGGTGGGAGAGAACACCAAGACAGAGGCAGGGAAAACTCTTTATTGAGAGACATTTGCCTAAATACCAGGGATCTACTGAGTCATAGCCGAAGGGATATAAGGCTAATAGTGGGTCTACTAACAGGGCATTGTAGGCTGAATAGGCATATGCACCACTTGTTACTTGTAGATAACGCGTTATGCCGATTTTGCAAGACTGAGGAGGAAACCCCGGCACACATCCTTTATGAGTGTGCCGGTCTGGCGAGGACAGGTTTCTTCAACTGGAGACAAGTAATCCCGAAGCCATGAGCTTCATGACGGAGCCCCACTCAGCTTTACTAGGTCTGATTAAGAGGGCGAAGCTGAGGGATGTGCTATAATTTTAGGGGATCCACAATAGACCTCATATCTTAGGTGTCGCAGTGGAATGAGGCTCGCCCTCCCCGTTCGAATGCAATCTCTAATCTAACCAGAAACACTGAACGTTAAAGTGAACTCTCTCTTCACGAACATGGTGAATATATAGCTGGTGCTGACGATGGATGAAAAATCCGAAACCAGACCAGGAATTAAAGGAATATGCATGAAACGACGGATAAAATACCAGATGTTATCTAGCCTTGCGCACCCATTCACATATTCAATAAAAAACTAACTATAGTTGATAATTTGTATGGTAACTCATTGTGGCGAACAGAAAAAGTAATAAACTGTACAGAAATGACTTTTGACACAACTTAATAATCATAGCTTAATTATTTAAATACACTTACTTAAATCTCAAAACTTGAATCCTAGTACCAGGATTTGAATCTTTATAATCATTCCATAAACGTATAACAGTAAGCGCAAAGAATACAAAATTGGAACACAGTAAAATACCAATTGGTCCATAAAAAAATGCCCAGGTTTCAGATTTACCTAAAAAAAAAAAATGAATAATCTTGATCTCATCAAAATTGAATAATTTTAAGATTTGGAATTGATTATTTTTTTAAGGTGTCTTGCGGCCCTTAGGCAAGGGAGGCACCTGCATCATTATAAGTGACCACATTTTTTTGTATTCTTGTATTAGTAATACTTAGCCATCATCATCAGTGGTCCTGCGGCCGCGGCTCACCCTTCCCCTGCAGCAAAATCTCCCTGATGATCCTAAAGGAATGGAGGATTACACTCAGTGTATAAACTAAATTTGCTCTATGCAAGTCTGTGTTATCACACTGTCTGACAAACGCATCCTGAAGATGAGGCGAACGCCCGAAATCGGTCGATGACCACAAAATGAGAGGCTACCACGCAAAATGTCCCGACAATATTATGTATACCTTTACCGTCAATTTACTGTGCCACACAATATCAGGTCGGGTGCCCCTCTCTGTGTGATCCGTGAGCATCACGCGATCCCAATAGAGTGTGTGCCCGGACTTTTCTAGCACCGGCTCGGGATCATACTGGTAGTAGGATGGGACGACTGAACGCCATACTAACTTCAATGCCAACCCCGGTGCAGTATCTTAGCCATGCTTTGTGCCTCTTAAGGTACTCCGTCTGCGCCAACTTGGACAAACAGAAAGAAGGTGGGGGATCGTCTCTGGGGCAGAGTGGCATAATCTGCACTTGATATCCAGGACACTGACATCTCCTATAATACAGCGCGTATAATACCTGGTAGCCACCACCTGATCGTGAACGGCAATTAGGGTCCCCTCAGTTTCTGGGTAAAGTTGCCCACAGCTGAGCCACATCACTGATGGCCTCTTTGTCTATGGCGTCACCATCCAGCGCTGCGGGGTATTGCCCATGTAACGTCTTTCCACGCCATGCTGCGGCCATGTCGGTGGTAGAGTCCTGAACCTTCTGCACCCACGACGACGCCCTGTGTAAATCTAAAGATGTATACCTCTTATCAGCCGCTATTACTGCACCGATCAGACTCGAGTCCCGGTGGGTATAGAAATTAGCTCTCATTCGGCAACCTATGTAACATGAAGGGCCGCGATACTGACTATACCACGTCCATCTTCCGACTGCGGCAACTCGATTCTTTCGATGGCAGACCTGGGGTGGTATTATTATTATTATTATTATTGTAATTTAAGGCGCGTCAATACGCCTTAAGGGGGGTGGTCACTGGCGCCGGGAACGTACCCAGTGCACTGCCGTGACTTCGGTAGTGTTATATAGTTAAAGACAACACTGTCCGTCACCCGGACAGTGAGCTGTAGAGCCCTCCTAGGAAGAAAAAAAATTAAGGGCAGCGCTGCTGGACTTGAACCCGTCGTGTTGCTAGTCCTAATCCCTTCCATATTATTATTATCATTATTTACAAATTACTTATTAATAAATTACATAATGTTTACCTGAAAACCAGCAAGATGTAGAAAAATTTGGCTTAATATGCGTGCCAGGTGTATGGTGAGCCAATATGGCGGCGATTAAAAATATGGCCGGAGAACCAAAGCCAATTACGATATATATAATCAGTAATTGAGAATCGCTCCAAGTTACTTGCCACCTAGTTAAAAAAAAAAAAAAATCTGGTTTGAAACACTCACACAACTTTCTCTCTTAATACATTTTACAAAAATTATAATTGACAAAATTTTATAGTTAGTACATCCAAATTTAATGAAATTTATAAATATTTTTATGGAGAAAATCACGAAAACTGGAAAAAAAAAACTGTTCAGTAAAAACACCCCAACGATTTTGCTGATTTTCTTAAAACTCAGAATTCTAAGGCAATCTTATTTATTTTTTAATTAAGTTTATTTGGATAGGGTAGGACATAATCCTACCCCTCTCCCAAAAGCCCCCTTAAATGTGTTTACCCGGAGAAATGTTTCAAATAAAAGTGATAGGTTAACTACCCAGTTAGCATGCTAAGTTTAAAGGAAATCGTTAAGGTACGTTTACACGTGAGAGCAACTCGCAGTGGAGGCTCTCGAGAGTTACTCTCAAAGCCCTTTAGATGGGTCAGTAAAATTTGCACGAGTCCACTCTCGGAGAGCTACTCGCCATGCCAATTCTCGAGAGTAACCTTCAGACTGTTTACACGTACCTCTCCATCAGTTCAGAGAGTGACTTAAAACATACAAGATGTCCTCAAGGAAAAGAAAAATAGCAGCAGCTTCATTAATTTTGTCTCTGGTGAAAAAGTAGCTACTCGGAAACGAAAAAAATTCGTCGGAGTTTGTCGAAAGTCGTCGAAAACTGAAAAACTGTTCAGTAAAAGGGCACTTCCGGTTCACTAATTTTCTTGAAACTCGGAATTTTGGCCATCTATTTATTTCCAACTAATTTGGATAGTAGAATTGCATTATCAACTATGATAGCATTTTAGAGAAAAACATAACCCCACACCCACCCCTAAAAGCCCTCTTAAATGACTTATCAGGAGAAATGTTTCAAATAAAAGTTGTAGCTCTTTATATCTATAGTATAGTGTACTTGATAAACCAAGTTTCAAGAAAATTGTAGGAGCCATTTTTGAGAAAATCACAAAAAAGTAAAAAAAAAAAAATTAGTAAAGTGGTACTTCCGGTTGAGGAATTTTGACAGAAGACCCATTGTCGGATCCCATGGTGATACCTAAACGGGAATATCAAGTTTGAGCTTTCCTCGATTTTTTGTTTTTGAGCTATGCTGTTCACATCACAGACCATTTGCTAAACCACTTTTTTGGACTCAGGGGACCTCAAAACGGATATTTCCGGTGGAAACTTGATATGAAAATTTGACACGATTACAATACTTCCTCTTACTAGGAGTAAGAGAAAGTAAAAAACAAAGAAAGTGGGTAAAGTCTTGGATCCAAAGAAGAAATCATTTAGGCGCGTACCATAAATTAACACGCGAATTGGAGCTTGAATGTGCCAAGCAATTTAGGAATTTTGTAGATTTTCAATTGTTGAAGTTGAATTCCTTGTAGGAATAGAGGGGGGCCCATATTTTTTAAAAAGGACACTGCAATGAGAGAAGCAATATCTGTTCTTGAGCGTCTTATGGTTGCCTTAAGATTTTTTTGCAACAGGTAAATAATACTTGAAATTTGTTATACTTTATTTCTTGAGAAGTACAAATGAAGTCTGTGGCTAACTTCTTCAAAACTTGATTTTTTAAAGTTCTATTTTTTAAAATCTGGATCCTTTATATCCCAAAGGATTGGGCGAGAATTGTAAGCTTCAATAAGTCTGCAAACGTCCTCTGGAGATCCATTTTCTGGCTATTGTAGACGAAAATTACTTAAAAGTACTCTCAGGAAGTACAGATCTAATTTAATTTTTCAGACTGCTCTCTGAGAGTTTGGCGTAGCTCTACAGCTTTCGGAGAGATCCCTCCCTACTTCCTGCGAGATTCTCAGAACATCTTTACACTTGCGAAATTCATTCTCGAGAGTATATCTACAACTCTCGTGAGTAAAAAATACTCGCACGTGTAAACGCACCGTTATATAGTCGTTTTCGAGGAAAATCTCCAAAAAATCTTCCTTCAATTCCTTCAAATTTGGAATTTAATCAATGTTTCTAATGTATATTAATATTATGTAAGCGGTAAAACCATACATTTTACTGAAATGGTACTTTAAAATAAAGTTTAACGGATACATAAAGTTGAAATCAAGTCTTTTACATGAACTTTATAGCCATTACTCTGACGATGGATGAGAATTCCAAACTAAATCCTATAATATCTCAGAAATTACTCTTGTAATAAATCAAGTGCTTATTTTCTTTTTTTAAATTTTTAATTATTCAAAACTAATGTAAAAAACACATTTTTGTTTTGTAACAATTATCCATAAATAAATAAAAAAATCTGGTGTGAAACACTCACACAACTTTCTCTTTTTCCAGTTTTCAAAATTGAAATTGACAAATTTTATAGTTAGTGTATCACATTTAATGAAATTCGTCGGAGTTAGCCGAAATTCGTCGAAAACTAAAAAATTGTTAGTAAAAGCGCACTTCTGGTTTACTAATTTTCTTGAAACTAGGAATTTTGGTCATCTATTTATTTCTAACTAATTTTGTTTGGATGGTAGAATTGTATAATCAACTATGTGATAGCACTTTAGAGAAAACATAACCCCACCCCTCCACCAAAACCCCTCTTAAATGACATTATCAAAAGAAATGTTTCAAATAAAAGTTGTAGCTCTTTATATGTATAGTACACATACCTCTTTTTAGAAAATCGATGAGCAGTTCTCGAGAAAATACCAGAAAACTGAAAAATATATTTCAGTAAAAACGAACTTCCGGTTATCCCATTTTTTTTTCAAACATGGAATATCAACAACATATTTAATTCTAATTAATATTATTTACATGACAGAATTGTATAGTAAACTGAAATAGCACTTTAAAGGAAAACATAACCCCACCCCTCATCCAAAATTGCCCTTAAATGAATTTTTCCGGAGAAATGTTTCAAATAAAAGTTGTAGCTCGTTGTATGTGTAATTGATATAATACCATGTTTCAAGAAAATTGTAGGAGCCATTTTTGAGAAAATCGCAAAAAAGTAAAAAAAAAAAAAAAACTAGTAAAGTGGTACTTCCGGTTGAGGAATTTTGACAGAAGACCCATTGTCGGATCCCATGATGATACCTAAACGGGAATATCAAGTTTGAGCTTTCCTCGATGTTTTGTTTTTGAGCTATGCTGTTCACATCACAGACCATTTGCTAAAAACCACTTTTTTGGACTCAGGGGACCTCAAAACGGATATTTCCGGTAAAAACTCGATATCGAAAATGTGGCACGGTTACAATACTTCCTCTTACTAGGACTAAGAGAAAGTAAAAATTAAATAATTGGAACAAAATATAAAAACTTATTTATATGCAGTAAATTAACAAAACAAAGAGAAATTTACTTACGATGCACTCTTCCAAATATTAAATGATATAATGCTCAACCAAAAAAATGCGCACATCAACATGTAATATAAAATGAAACCTGTATAAAAAAATAAAAAATTAAATCCAACATTTAAAAATTTAAAATAATAATTAAAAGATCATGTCTATTTTGGGGGGAAAACACAATACGTCGCCAAAAAAATTCAAAATGTGTGGCTGTTCAATATTATATTGAGTTGCTTTCCAAACACAGCATACTAATCAACTGCATGAACAACTTTTAGTTACCAGTCTGTCTGCAATATCCTAGGATATCCTTTAACTCCAACCCTCCCACCCAGGCTTTCCCAATGAGAGTGAGGCACTCCCGAATATCGAAACCTAATACCAGCAAATCGGGGACACTGACATAAGTAGTGATATACCTTTTTCTATAACTCCATCATCACAGTTATATCATATGGGACTAGACGTCCTACCTATTTTAAGTAAATGACTAACCACCCATGTGTGTCCAGTCACTACACCTACTAAGATCCTCAATCTTATCCTACTCAGGGAGAGAGGAGATGATACGATACCTCCTGCTTAGTACCTTTGATAAATCTTTTGGCCTGGAGGCACCTCGTCGTCGTATCCTCCCAATGCTTCTCAAAATACTATCGTCTCCCAAAGATTTTGCCCCTCTGAGATAGGGTATTAAGCCTGCTCCTGCATTCACAACCAATTTCGAGCACCAAAACGGCTTGCTGAAAGCGCACAGTACGGCCTGACTATCACTGAATATCTGCATCTCTTTAACTTCTCCCTGCCACTCCCCTAACAGGCAGCAAGATGTCGATTATTGTAGGCGATAATCGAACTGCGACTTGAAAGATCTATTGTGCCCCCCCCCCGGAGCCTCCTCAGTGCACTGCCAGCCTCAAGCAGTGTTCTCTAGCTATAAAGTGGTTCTTCCGGTAGAGGAATTTGATAGATAACGTACTGTCAGATCCCATGGTGATACCTAAACGGAATATCAAGTTTCAAGTTTCTACGGTTTTTCGTTTTTAGCTATGCTGTTCACATACACACACACACAGACCATTTGCTAAAAAACCACTTTATTTGGACTCAGGGGATCTTAAAACGGATATTTCCAGTGAAAACACGATATCAAAAATTTGACACGATTACAATACTTCCTCTTACTAGAGAAAGCAATAATTTCGAAAACAAACTAACAATAATTATATTATGTAATCACTTATAGCTAGAATAAAATGCTAGAAAAAAAAAATAAAAATTTATACTAACCCATTAATTCACAAAATACCGTTGATATATTAAATCCAAAATATTCTAGTTGCATAATAGCTAATAGTAAATAACCAAGGCATAGGCATGCTGTAAATGCCATTAATGATTTGCCTTGTAAATCCCTTAATGTTGGAAAAGCAATATAAATAATTAATGTAATTACAAGAAATAAATCCGATATAAGCAAACATACTGAATATATCTTCATATATCTAATTTTTTCCAAATATTGGGTATCATCTTCAAAACAAACTAATGCAACTTTTTTTTTAGTAACTTTATCAATCCCGGTACAAAATCTATAAAAAAAAATAAAATAAAATAAAAAAATATATATATACAATTAAGTATAAACTTTGTCAGGTTATCTTCTAGGGAAGATTGGTTAAGATTGGGTCCGTCTGGTGTGATAGCTGATAATTATTTTCGGTATTACACGGACGGTTCCAAGAATGGATGGTAGGTCTGGGGAGCTACGGATCTATTTTGAGACCGGAGATTATTTGGCAGTATCTCTTAATACGTAAACACTAACTTAAAAGGTGTGTTGTATCTGCTCGGACAGCCAAGATGCGCTGAAGGCGCTGAGTTCATGTGTCTTCACTTCCAAGTTGGTTACTTAGAATGTTCTAAAAGACTGGAAGAGCTTTCTTCTCTGAAGGATGTGCTTCCTAGTCTGGGTTGGTACCCATTGCAGACCTGGTGGTCACATGGGGATTTTTGGGAATGAGGAGGTGGATAGGTTTCCCACATTAGGCGCCTCTCTCCCTTTCATTGGTCGCCGAGCCTGCTGTTGGCGTGTTTTCTGGCACATGTCTGCCAGGCTTCCAGACATGGACAGCTTCACAGCATTTATTTTTATGGGTGAATACAGTAGGTTGTCGGCAGTCAAAATGCTCATCGGGGGGGGTCCGGGCAGGGCTTTAAGTAAGGGGGTCCTGAGTCTTTCACGGACCTCCCTCAGGTATCTGGTTGGTTTCCTCACTGGGCATTGTGGTTTAAGGAGACATCTCTATACAATAGGGCTCATGCCTGACCCCCTTTGTTAGAGTCTTTGAGACGGTAGGAGGAAACACCCATACATGTCATGACGGATTGTTTGGGCTGTGAGGAGATTAGGTTCAGCACCTTTGGCCGGAATAGGATATCGGTAGAAAAGCTTAAGCTCTATCCTTTCAAGGCTTTGATCCGATTTGTTCGGACTGTGGTAAAACTTAGATGGGTAAAACCCGGGCCTGGGCTTTTTTCCTAGACCCGGTAATCGTTATTCTTTTGGGGTAGCTATATGGGCCCAGGGTTTCGCCCTCCCTTTCTTTGAATAATAACTCCTACCCACCGATTTTGACCACACCTATGTTTTAACTTACAATTATTTTCCAACAACAGTCATAACCTCCGTAACAATGAAAACTGGCACAGTTGTATGTGTGATTTTTATTTTTTTAGAAATAAAGTGACTCCCCCCCAAAATGTATTTTTTTTTTACTGCATTATTAATCACTCTACATAATTTGAATTCGATTATGGTTTACCTGTTCTTAGGTATAGTATAATTGCCATCGTCGCCAAAAATATGCAAAATACCTTCTTCAATAGCTATTTCTCCATCTGCGGAAGTGAGTAAGTAGCTGTCATGACGACAATGTAATGTAATATTTGATCCATCGCTACAATCTGTCGTGTCTATATAAACATTCGCCGGACAACATTGTTCATCCGTTGATACCTTTATTATACCGATTAAAATAATAATTAATACTGAAAAGACAAAAAAAAATTAATTAATTAAAAACAAAATTATAAAAAAAAAATTGGTGTGAAACACTCATACAATAACTTTCTCTTATTGCAGTTTATAAAATTGTAATTAAGAATTGTAATTTCCTTACTTTAAAGGTATACATAAACCCACCCTACCTCCAAAAGGCCCCCCCTTAAATGAGTTTACCCAGAAAATTGTTTCAAATAAAAGTAGTAGCTCTTTATATGTGTAGTTCCAGATACTTAGTTTAAAGAAAATAGTTGGGAGCCATTTTTTAGAGAAAATCACAAAAAACTAAAAAAAAAAATTCAGTAAAGTGTCACGCCTGGTTGAACAATTTTTATCACAAACACACACCAATTGTTAAAAACCACTTTTTTTTTTGGACTCAGGGGACCTTAAAAATGGATATTTCAGGTTGTAATCTAGATATCGCAAAATTTGACACGATTACAAAATACTTTCTCTTATTAAAACACTAGATGTAGATTGCTGTAGGAGATTATCGTACTGCGACCTGAAAGATCTATTGTGCCCCCCTCCCGGAGCCTTCTCTAGTGCACTGCCGGCCTCCAAGCAGTGTTCTCTAGCGGCAGACACAACACTGCTCCAGTGAGTACAACACTACAACACCGTACAGTGAGTTGTAGAGGCTCTTAAGAAGAGAAAATCTAAAGGCAGCATGCTGGATTCGAACCCAGTACCTAGTCCAGCGTGCTACCACTAAGCTAATCCCTTTCTTCTCCCTAGGCTTACGCCAATTAACTAGGGACGGAGACCTAGTTTGTGTACTGTATTTGTACTTGTCTGTAAAGTGTAGAGTGTATGTATTTTAAGGGGTATTGTGTACTGTTCTGACGAAGTGCATGGAATACTGAACTGTGGCAACTCCCCAAGTAATTGTATGCAACAGATACCCCTTGCCCCTTGCGGGCAGATTAAAACAGTAAGAGAAAGTAAACAAAGGTAAGATATTACTGCTTACTGTTCTAAACATGCCCCTATCTCTTGCTCCCATTCTTCTAACCTCCATAGAACCCTTTCTATGCTTGCAAATTCAACAAAACCATACCAAACATCTTTTAAAGGAGTCTGTACATATTCATCTTCAATTAGATGACCCTATTTTCTTTTGGGGGAAATTATACATTTGTATCCAACATTCCCCCACCCAATTCTTATAACGGTTAAAAAAACGGTTTTTTGTATCTCCCGTCCACGATCTTTATTACTTTTCTCACATGGCATTACAATGCTAACACTGATATTGTAAACATGTAATTTATTTTACATATTTTCGGGGGGGGGGGGCATTGATAGCCAAAATAAAATTTGATATAAAAAAAATTATCTTACCATATGTTTTGCTCATAATGGATCAAATTTTCCAAAATTTTGTTCACATTTGCATCGTTCTTCTTTACGCAATATTTTATTGTATTCTTAAAAGTTTCTTTTCTCATTAAATCTGTAACAAAATTTAAAAAAAAAATCTGGTATGAAACACTCTTATAGTAATTAATAAAATTTAATTAATATTGTAACACAGCCACTACTGCCGTCTAGGAGTAAAAGCAGGCACCTCAAGTTCTCCTCGTGGTCGCTGGGAAGCGCTAGCGGGGCCCTCAAACTTTTTCTAGAATGTTCTAGAACCTTCCAGACCCTTCTCCACTGGTATAAATAGGCGAAAAACAGCTCGAATGAGCCAATCTTATTACAAATGGAGTGCGCGTTTGTGAAAAGTGAACTAAAAGAACTTTTGTTGGTTTAAACAGTGTATTTAAGTGCTTTATTTGTAATTTATTGTGTTGAAACAATAAATGGTATTGTTAGAAGCTTAGTGTGTTTTATCTAAACCGAACCCACTTTAAAATTGACTACAAGCAGTGTTATCTAGCTACAGACACAACACTGCCCATCACCGGGACAGTGAGTTGTAGAGGCTCCTAGGAAGAGAAAATCTAAGGGCAGCATGCCTGGATTCGAACCGGGGACCTCCGCGTTGCTAGTTCAGCGCGCTACCACTGAGCTAAACTCTTCCTTCTCCTGACTGTGTTTGTCCTTGTCTGTAAAGAGTAGAGTATAAGCAGTTTAAGAAGTGTAGAGTATAAGAAGTGTATTGTATGCTGTTTTTTTTTTAAGGGGTCCAATGTACTGCGACCTCTGATCTATTGAGCTATGCCCCCTGGGTGCCGCAGGCTGTTTGCCCACAGCACCCGAATAAATGTCCCAACTGAACTCCGTTCTACAAAACCTCCATCAGGTTAAGATCCCTGAGAAATCCTAATGTAGTTTCCTCGCAACTCCCCCCAGTGTCTGCATGAGCTGTCACTTTCCAAACCCAGTTTCACCAGGTGTCCTCTAAGTCGGCAATGCTCCGTGAGGAAACCCGCAAGAACGTGGAGCTTGTTCTTACTCAAGCCGATGCAGGACTCCGAGCTCCGTTGGTTATAATTTCTCAGGCAGATCTTGGCCTGTCGCAAACCGGGGAGGGGGTACCATTGTATACTGTTCTGATGAAGTGCATGGAGTACTGATCCGTGGGGTCGCTACTCCCCAAGTAACTGCATGCAACACATACGGGCAAAATTGCAACTTTACAAATGTAAACCTCTAACTACTCTTTTTATGGACTTGCCATAAAAAAGAGTAGTTAGGGGTTATAGATAAGCTACCTGAGTGCATATTTTGTGGATGCCCATTGTATTAACCAACCAAGGCTCCACCCACTTTTCTTGCAATTTAAATTTAATCCTAAACTGACAGACTGCCAAAAACCTAGTATACGAAGTTTAATAGAAAATTTGTGTAGCCTTAAAAAACTGGAAAAATAAAAAAAACAAATTCATTAAAGTCGTCGCACTTTCAGTTGATGGATTTTCCCCAAAATCTTCCGTCGTGTTTGATGAGCGGTGGAAGTACTACATAAGTAAGTTCTGAAGACTTCCTGCGACTGGAAGTGTGGTGCAAGAGGTAGGGCATGTTTAGTATAATTTTTTACTTTCTCTTACTGTTAATAGTAAGAGGAAGTATTGTAATCGTGTCAAATTTTTGATATTGAGTTTTCACAGGAAATACACATTTTGAAGTCCCCGGAGTCCAAAAAAATGTGGTTTCTAGAACAGTATACCTCAAAAATGAAAACAATCGCAAAAAGTTCGAACTTGATATTCGATGGGTATCCGGACAAAATTCCTCAACCGGAAGTACCGAACTTTACTGAATGGTATTTTTCGCCTTTTTTTTTACGATTTTCTCGAAAATGGCTCCAACGATTTTTTTTTAAAGTTTGCAATATCAACACACACGCGAAGAGCTTAAAACTTTTTATTTGAAACATTTCTCCACAGGGAAAATTTATGAAAGGGCAATTTTTTGGGGAGGCGTGGGGTTTAGTTTTTTTTTTTTTTATCATCTAAATAATATTAATTAGAATTAAATATATTGTTGAAATTACGAGTTTGAAGAAAATTCAGATGACCGAAAGTGCGTTTTTTACTGAAAAGTATTTTTTTAGTATTCGGCTATTTTTTCTAAAAAAAAGGCTCCAACTATTTTCTTTAAACTAATTATGTGAACTACACATATAAAGAGCTACAACTTTTATTTGAAAATTTTCTCTAGGTAAACTCATTTATGGGGGCTTTTTTGGGGGCTAGGTTGGAGGTTATGTTTTTCCCTCTAAAGTGCTATCTTAGTTGATTATAAAATTCTACCAGGGAAGGGATTAGCTCAGTGGTAGCGCGCTGGACTGGCAACGCGGAGAACACGGGTTCGAATCCAGCCGTGCTACCCTTAGATTTTCTCTTCCTAGGACCCCCTACAACTCACTGTCCGGTGATGGATAGTGTTGTCTGTTACGGGAGAACACTGTCCGGAGGCCGGCAGTGCACTGAGAAGGCTCCGGGCGCAAATGACCACAGATGTTGAGCCGCCTTAAATAATAAAAAAAAATAAACAAATAAAATTCTGCCATTTAAACAAAAATTAATTAGAAATAAATAGATACGCCAAAATTTGGAGTTTTAAGAAAATCAATAAACCGAAAGTGCATTTTTACTGAACTGATTTTTTTTTTTTCAGTTTTCGCAAATTTTTTGCCCAATAAAAACACTCGCAAAATTCAGTATACTAACTATAATAAAAATTAGTCATTTCAAATTTTGTTAACTGCAGTAAGTGATAGTGTTGTGAGTGTTTCACACCAGATTTTTTTTAATTTTTTTTAGGATTAGGATTAGGTTGCGTTCCAATTTAAAATAATCATTCCGTAACGTTCAAAGAAACCGAATCTTTCTGCGGTTGTCCAGGAGCTTGATCCAAATTTTTATCAAAGGTTGGATAGAAGAATAGCGTCTGCAATGGTGTAGAGAGAACTCTCTGGTGTAGAGAGAACAACAGAATAGAGGCTTTATTAAGCAACACTTGCCTATATTTACCAGGGTCCTAATTAAACCATAGCCGGAAGGATGTGGGTCTACTAACGGGGTAATGTAAGCTGATTAGGCACATGAACCAGTTCTATAATTGCAGACAACGTAACGTGCCGATTCTGAAAGGCCGAGGAAGAAACCTTGGTACACATTCTGTGTTAGTGTGACAGCCAGATGTCTAATATGTCTAATAAATAACTTTAATTAGTCATATCATTTACTTACTTATTCATAACTTGATACGAACGATTATAATTAATATAAACCAATAAAACATAAATAAATATTTTCTTCTTTTTTAATTCCATATTATTACGTTTAAAATTAAAAATTAAAAATGAAATCACAAATTAAGAAATAGTAATATTAAAGGAAACACCATTATCAATGCAATACAAACAATATACAATTGAATTCAATATTACTTTGATTTGTTTGCTACTGGGGGGTTATTATCGTAACCACTGAATCATTACCGAAATCTCTAGAGTATAAGATAATAAATTTATTTTTTGAATAATTAAATTCTTCATATCTTCATTATATAATAAGTTAATGATGATAATAATAATAATAATAATAAAAAAATCTGGTATGAAACACTCACATGACTAAAAAAATATACTTTTTTTTTATGGAGAAAAGAGGTCGAAGCAGGCCACGGTATTTTTAGACCGAAGTAGTGGGCGTTATAACTTTGCGCTAACGAGATTCTAAGGCTATATACTCCGAAAGCCAAGCAGTTTTGAAGATAACTTTCCTCACACCAAAAAGGTCCTCGAGGACTGGTGTGGAACGTGCCTAATTGCTCTAACCAATGTGGCTGCTCAGAATAAACTGACACTTCCCCTAAGGTGCCGGGATATGTGGGGTTCTGGGCGGACGCCTTAGCGAAGGAGGGCCCCGATCCCTTGTGCGGGTTGTCCAGGATCCTAAGTCAAACTTGTTATCAAAGGCTGAACAAAAGAACAGCGTCTGCAATGATGGGAAAGAACACAAGACAGAGGCAGGCTAAACTCTTCACTAAGAAAGATATTTGCCTAAATTTACCAGGGACCTACTGAGCCATAAGGCATAAGGAACCTACCGAAGAGGCATAAGGTTAATAGTAGGGGTCTATTAACAGGGCATTGTAGGCTGACTAGGCACATGCACCAATACTTGCAGATAACGCGTTATACCCGATTCTGCAAGGAAACCCCGGTGCACCATCCTTTGTGAGTGTGCCGGGTCTGATGAGGACAAGGTTTCTTCAACTGGGGGGGGGCAAGCAATCCCGAAGCCACATTGCTTCATGACGGAGCCACCTAACCTAACCCCAGGGGATTCCACAATACACCTCTTAGGTCGCCGTGAAACGAGGCTCCCCTAACAAAAACCTGAAAAACCTGTTCAGTAAATTCCGCACTCTGGTAAACAAATTTACTTTAAATTCGGAATTTTGATATCATTATTTCATTGTAAGTATTATTATGTAGACGACAGGATATATTATACATATGTTACCGGTAAAATTCGAATCTTAGGTATTGTACAGAATGCCTAGGCATTTCATACATTACCTAGCTACTTTAGGCAAAGTAAGAAATATCCTTTTTTTTATTTCATACTTGGGCTAGATATTCCTATACACTGCCTAGGCATTCTATAGAATGTCTACGTCATCTTAGGCAAAGTATGGAAAGACTTAAAAAAGTATATGTATTAATGGCCATATATAATTTATGGCCTACTTATTGCTGCTAAATTTTACCGAAGGAATGCTACTATTTGGTATTTTATCTGTAGTAGCATGCATATTGATTTTGTGCTGCTGCGGCCGTGTAAGTGGAAGCAATCACAGAAGGAGAACCAACAGGACCAAAACAAACAGCTTTGAGAATACTGCGTTCCTCAGTTTCTGACCATTCTCGGTTCCGCTGAATACTAACAACTTAACCAGTATTGTAAACATACTATGCCACATATAGACCCTCTGTATGTGGTCACTGGCTTTAGTTGGGTTTTTTCTTCGCTCATAGGCATATTTAAATGAATTACTCCTAAGTTAGACAAGTAACAAAACATTGAGAGGAGGAATTCGATGAGATGCATATTTATAAAACCTACTTACAAGTTACTCAAGCAAGAGTACGATATCACTCTGTCGCTTCCAAGCCAGTTTACAATCTGTCATCGCTTCGCTATCGGCAACTCAGCGAGGTGGGGGGAAGAAGCGGAGAAAGTTTACGACCATACCTAGGAGTTTATGGGGTCATAAAGCAGGACACGGATTATGAGGGAATTTATGAGTTATGAAGATGTGTTTTGGTCAAATTCATATATATTTTTAAAAATTATAGTGATACGAGTGATATACACAAACATGCTTGATATTACAAGTCTGAACACAAATAACCTCATGAAAATGATTTAATTGTCTAGCTGTACAGGGAAGGTAACTTTGCCTGCTGTGCCATAGACATTCAACAGAATACCTAGACAAATTAGAGAAATGGGATAAATTCCTACACATTGTCTAACGTCTTCCAAGTAAAGTAGGAAATGCTTAGGCATCGTACACAATTTTTTAAGAATTAAATTATTTAATTAAAAAAATCAAACGATTCAAATTAAAATGAAAACGATTGATCTGAGATAGTTACTACTCTAAATAAAACAAAAATTCAATTCACTTGTTTTCGTTTTTTTTTTTTATTTCACATCTTAAAACTTTCTAAGCGAACCCTTGGATGTTTTAAGTATGGCAAAACATCTTGGAATCAGGTGGAAGTGATAGAAAAACCCCCCAAAAAATTCAAGAAAATAAAAACAATATAAAGATCCAGCATCCCAGTATTGGTCAACAAAGTAATACAGGATATTTGTAGTAACTGATTGAAGAATATATTAAAAAATTATTTTACCTGTCAAATAATACATTCTGCATATTTCCTATTTCTT
Source organism: Triatoma infestans (assembly GCA_011037195.1). Taxonomy (NCBI): domain Eukaryota; kingdom Metazoa; phylum Arthropoda; class Insecta; order Hemiptera; family Reduviidae; genus Triatoma; species Triatoma infestans. The sequence goes on along the minus strand of JAAEAF010005622.1, from coordinate 12,645 downwards.
TAAAAAAAAAAAAAAAACACATTAATATCAAAAAAATAGGAGAATAATAGTTCAAATCTCTTTTAATTCTTAGGGAGAAGGTAATAAACAACCATGAACTGTTATAAATATATGCAGACTTAGGTTATAATAGATACGTCATAACTACCTTGAAATATCTATACTTTTTTTTTAATAAAATATATAGTAAAATTTTATGAACTAATTTCTATTAGTTTGATTCTTAAAAATAAAAATCTCATGTAAATAAAACAGAGGAAAAAAAAAGAAGGAACGATTCACTATAAACTAATGAATTTTTGATTCAATGAACCTTAAATAATTGAATCACAAATCAGATTGATTCAGGGAAAACTAATTCTAGTATAAACACGGATTTGTGGTTAATAACGATTTTCTTCAAATCTATAATTAATTACGATAAAAATTATTTAAAAAAAAATGGAAAACTATACATAGAAATAGTAAAAGTGGTCAGAATTATTTGTCGGTAAGTGTATGAAATTGTATTTAAAGAATTAAGAAAAAGTACCATGTAAATGATTCGCATCAGATATTTTATTTTTTCATACTCAAGGGATCTCAAAACATGTATTTACAAGTGAAAATTCCATTTTGAAAGATCGGGAAGTAAGAGATATTAATTTAAAAAAAGAAAAAGAAGAAAAATTAACAATGTCATCAAATATAAAAACGTATCTTTTATTTGTTAGATAAATATTTATAATTGAAAAGCTTCCACCGATAGGGCGTCAATGAGTGTCATCTCATTAAATATTTATATTTTTTCATTATCTCATCTTCTTTAAACACAAAAATAATGTGCAATATAATTAAATAATACAATAAGTTTTTCATTGTATTTATACACCCTAAAGATTAGATATTTCAATTGAAAAAAAAAGCTCAAAATGATCACTAATACTATGAATTTTAGACAAAACACGATTCTGAAGTCCCCTGAGTCACCTGCCCCCCAAAGTGGTTTTTAGAAAATAGTCTGTGTGTGTATGTATGTATGTTGAACAGCATAGCACAAAAATGAAAAATCGTAGAAAATTCAAACATGATATTCCGTTTAGCTATCAACATGGGATCCAGAACAGTAAGTTATCTGTCAAAATTTCTCAACCAGAAGTACCCACTTCACTGAACAGTTTTTTCAAATTTTTTGCGATTTTCTCAAAAATTGGTTCCCCAGATTTTTCTTGAAACTTGGTATATCAATTACACGTACTAAGAGCTACAACTTTTATTTGAAACATTTCTCTGGGAAAATTCATTTAAGGGCACTTTTGGGTGAGGGGTGGGATTAGGTTGCCCTCTAAAGTGCTATTTCAGTTTATTTGCCAATTCTATCGTTTAAATAATATTAATTAGAATTAAATATGTTGTTCAAATTCCGAGTTTGAAAAAATTGGATGACCGGAAGTGCGTTATTACTGAAATGTATTTTTCAGTTTTCTGGTATTTTCTCGAAAACGGCTCCAACGATTTTCTTTAAACTAAGTATGTGAACTACACATATAAAGAGCTACAACTTTTATTTGAAACATTTCTCCGGGTGAACTCATTTAAGGGGGCCTTTGGGGTAAAGGTAGGGTTATGTTTGCCTCTAAATTGCTACCTTAGTTAATTTTACAATTCTATCACCTAGACTAAAATTAATTAGAAATAAAAATAGATTGCCAAAATTTCGAGTTTCATTAAAAATTAATAAACCGGAAGCGTGTTTTTACCGGAATAGTCTTTTTTCTTTGAGTTTTGCTCAATTTTTCTCCATAAAAATACGGACGGAATTTCATTAAATTCTGGTATACTAACTTTACAATTTTGAAAAAAATAGTGTAAGAGAAAGTTGTGTGAGTGTTTCACACAGATTTTTTTTTTTTAGATTTAGGTTTTGTAAAAAAAAAAAAAAAATTTGGTGTGAAACACTCACACAAGTTTCTCTTACTCCAGTTTTCAAAATTATAATAATCGACAAATTTTATAGTTTGTGTACCAAATTTCATGAAATTCGCCGTACACTGAAAAAACTGTCCAGTAAAAGCAACTTGCGGTTTACTAATTTCCTTGAAACTCGGACATTTCTAATTCATTTTTGTTTGGATGATAGAATTGTATAATTAACTATGATAGCCCTTAAATGCATTTTTACAGAGAAATATTTTAAATAAAAGTTAGATCGTTACATGTTTGTTTATATACAAAGGTTCAAGAAAATCGTCTGAGTCATTTTTTTGAAAAACGCAAAAAAGTAAATAAACCAACTAGTAAAGTGGTACTTCCGGTTGAGGAATTTTGACAGATAACGTCTGTCCGGATCCCATGGTGTTGAATATCAAGTTTCAACTTTCTATGGCCTTTTTTGGACTCAGGGGGACCTCAAAACCGATATTTCCGGTGAAAACTCGATAACGAAAATTTGACCCGATTACAATACTTCCTCTTCTTACTAGGAGTAAGAGAAAGTAAAAATAAATTGTAATGATCTCCAATACTCTGTAACATGAGTAAGAAATGGTCAATTTTATGTGCCGTATACAAACTGTGTGATGCTAGTTTATTCACGAAGTTTTAATAGCGGACAGTGGTGGGGGATGGGAATGACATGTGAAGGTTGCAATAAATTTCGCAGGCATAGTAACAATCTTTTTGTTATTTATTCATTTTTATAACCGGATGTAAACAGAATAATTATTATAAAAGCGCACCAAAATATCATATTTGCATACTTTATGTTTCAGTATATTATTGGCGTATGTTGGGCAAAATATAAGGGTATGCTATGTAATGGGGCATCTTCATTCTAATAGTTGTACGTATATATTTTCTGATGATGCAATAAATGGTAATAATCTAGTTTTACGATCTGAAAAAATTGAAGATTAATTTGATTAATTATACAATCTGTCATTTCTAAATATGATTTTATGCCTGATAGTGATTTTACTTAGCTCTAATGACGTTTTGGCATCTGCATTTATAGGTTTCATTACTCTTATCTAATAGATCACTGGTCCAAACTGATCGAAAAGATTGTTCTCTACCATGCTCTAAGAAATATTGTCACAAATTCTTGTAGAAATGTCAGAAAAAATTATGAAAATAAAATTAAATCATTTTTACATTCTCTTACTCCTTAGGAAGAGGAAGTATTGTAATCGTATCAAATTTTCGATATCATGTTTTCACCGGAAATATCCGTTTGAAGTCCCCTGAGTCCAAAAAAGTGGGTTTTAGGAAATGGTCTGTGAGTGTGTATGTATGTGAACAGCATAGCTCAAAAACGAAAAACCATAGAAAGTTGAAACATGACATTCCGTTTAGGTATCACCATGGGATCTGACAGTTCGTTATCTGTCAAAATTCCTCAATCGGAAGTACCACTTAACTAATTTTTTTTTTACTTTTTTGCGTTTTTCTCAAAAATGGCTTCGACGATTTTCTTTAAACTTAGTATATCAACTACATACAAAGATCTACAACTTTTATTTGAAACATTTTTCTGGGGAAATTCATTTAAGGGCACTTTTGGGGGAGTGGAGGGGATATGTTTTTCTCTAAAGTGCTATCATAGTTGATTATACAATTCTATCATCCAAACAAAATTAATTACAAATAAATAGATTCCCCAAAATTCCGAGTTTCAAGAAAATTAGTATACCGTATGTGCCGCTTTTACTGAACAGTTTTTTCAGTTTTCGACGAATTTCGTTAAATTTTGGTACACAAACTATAAAATTTGTCAATTATAATTTTGAGAACTGGAGTAAGAGAAAGTTTTGTGAGTGTTTCACACCAGATTTTTTTTTTTCATCTAACAATGTAAACAAAGCTTTAATATACACAGGATGTGCTGCCCATAAATAGCACGACCTGGACATCATTCAGCAGTATCCTCCCCCACTCTGCGTGGGCAGACAAATACAGCCATAGTTTTTTCACGTAAAGCCGTGCTGCCTGGTAGAGCGCACGACTACCAAACTGGCCAGAGGGATTAGGTACGTTAATATCGGAGTGATTTTTTCAAAATAAACATTGTTGTATTAATTGAATTTTCTAAAAAATGTCAGGTGCATGAATTCATAAATACAGGTCGTCGTGCGGCGTACGACTAGCACACCGGCAATATCCACCCTTGCACCCAAGCAGTATATACATGGAAGTAATCATCTGAAAAGTGTATAATTATTCATCTAAGCCCATGTACTTACGCAAGTACAAGAGATTAATAATAAAGAAGTACTCTTTTCTTTGTAACAAAATAAAATTTAAAATAAATAAATAATGTAAACAGGATCCTGAATGAAAAATATCATTATCAGAGATAATTTTCCGCGATTAGCCTGCTTATTTTTTGTGGTCATCGACCGGATTTCGCCCCCAATATCACAGGATGTTTTGTCAAAAACAGTGTGGATAACATTCTGAACTGAATTTTGTTCTGTATAAGTATGTGTGTTTATCACACTGTTTTGACAAAAAAAAACATCCTGATAATGGGTAAACGCCTGAAATCGGTCGCTGACCACAAAAAATGAAGCAGGCCAATCGCGGAAAATTATCTCTCTGATACTTTCCCACCTCTGCGAAACCAACCAAAACGGAAAAATATCGTTAATAAGTGTATATTTTTAACTAAATAATCAAACTTACTTGATAACTAAGAAATGTACTGCTTTTAAATTAATATTTTTAAGATAAAGAAATAAAATTTAAGAGCTTATTAAAGTAATAAAAGTGTTAGTAAGAGAAAGTTGAAATAGAAATACGTACCATTTGTGGTGAATCAATGGGTGGGCCTGGCCAGTATTGCTTAAGTTAGCGCTGCGTTAGAGCCATCTATTCGTGGAACTCAGTAACTTATGTGCCTTAAGCGGGCTGGTGATACTATCTAGCGGCAAATGGTACAAGTACCGACCATTACACTTACTGTATTTTTTTTCACACCTTATTTCTTCTAATATGGTTTCGATAAATTTTTTCCTTTATTGGCTGCTGCGCCTTCACTCTAAGGAGTGAAACTTCTTAAACGAGGAGGGTTCACGTACTAAACCATCGGGGATGGCACAGAAAGCCTATGGCAGCTTCGGTGCTCGGATATTGCTCACCCGAGTTGTTAGTCTAATCTAATCTAGGCTTTAAAACATGTATTTTCTGTGAAAGCGCAATTTCAAAATGTTGGTGCCATCGCAATACAGTCACTTACCGTCAGCGATAGCAGGATATAAAAGGATACATACATAATAAGGTAAATAAATAAAATATACAGAAAAAAAAAAATTTATTTCAGATACATAAATGGGTTGGGTATTTCCAGAAATTTAAGATGGTGAATTTTTTTTTTAACACTTTTTGAATTCTATTTAAGGATTATTTTTATTTAAAATTTTTTTATTATCTTAAGAGCTAAGCACTTTTACCAAAGATACCATCTATACGCATGCGTCAATTGAGAGCGTTTTCCTTTCCTTTTCTTTTTTGGAAAATCTACTCCATTAGAAAAGATTTGCAAAGTATTATTTTAAATGCAGTAAAAAATGTTCAGCCAGAAACTTATTTAAAAAAAAAATAAACATACACCTACTGGTTGAATCTGGTTGTATATACTGGTTGTATCTATGATTACATAGATTTAAAAAAAAAATTGAGATATCCAATACCAGTATCTGTAAATATAATTTGCAATTGTCAAAGATAAATTATAAATTGTAGAATTACAAAACAAAAACAAAAAAATGTAATTAGTTTCAAAATTTCAAATCAGAAAGAATAAAGGGGGGACGTCTTTAATACAAGATTTTTTTCAATTAGTTTGCGCAAAAGTCAAAAGTATGATCTTATTGTAAGGCAGTAAACTAAAACAGAGGAGGTTTACTGGTAAACTAAACAGAGGAAGACAAAGTTGCCTGTCTCAGTGTTATTCCTCAGTGAGCTCTTGTTACCTGTTCCAGACTTCTCGTAGGATCTAACTGTAAGGTAGTAAACTAACACAGAGCAGGTTACAGTTGTAACTAGGACAAAGTTGCCTGTCTCAGTGTTATTCCCCAGTTAGCTCTTGTTGCCTGTTCGACTTCTTGTACGATCTAACTGTAAGGTAGTAATCTAAAACAGTGGAGGTTACAGTTGTAACTAGGAGACAAAGTTGCCTTACGCAGTGTTATTCCCAGTTTAGCTCTTGTTGCCTGTTCCAGAGTTCTTATTGCCCTGTTCAGGACTTAATATTTGCACAATCTAATTAAAATATCTTTCAATTATTTTTTTTAGTTTTTCAGATAATTTGTTTGATATTTACATTGACATACAGAGATAATCTGTAAAAGTAAATTGAAAAAAAAAAATGATAAATAAATCTTCAATTTTGCTGAACAACACTTACTTAAAAAATATTGTTGAACTACATTTTTACAATAAATAATTGGCGATAAATTTTATTTATTTATTCTGCAAGGGACATTATTTTAATTTTTAAATAGTTTTTATTTTTTATATTTTTTTTATTTATTTATATTTTTACTTAGAAATGGTTATAAACCTTTGGTAACTTTTCCATAAATCGAAATATAGTTTTTTTTTTTTTTTATTTATCTATTTTTTTTTTTTTGCTGTATTCAGTAAATTTTTTTTTTGTATCGGTTTGGGTATATAATACGACTTGATTTATCTCTATTTACATCGCAATCGAAGCAAGAATATACATGCACACTTAATATACTTACATAAAAAAAAAATTTATAATCAGAATTACATATAAAATATACATATATATTATAAAAATTATGTCACAAGCCTTCACATTATAAACTGACAGCAGACAAAAGTTAAAAAAAAAAAATTAAAACAAAGGAAGAGAAGTTGTGTTTTTTTATTGTATTTTTTATGAATTAACTATAAAGTATTGTAAATTTTTAAGGAAGGCTTTATATTAATGCCTTGGCAATGAAGTAAGTTATTATTTTCTCTAACTACTATTAGAAGGAAGTATTTGTAATCGTGTCAAAATTTGTCAATACTTGGAGAAGGATTAGCTGAGTGGTTAGCGCGTTGGACTAGCAACACCCGAAGGTCACTGGTTCGAGTCCAGTGCTAGCCTTAGATTTTTTTCTTCCTAGGAGCCCTCTACAACTCGTTGTTCGGTAATGGACAGTGTTGTCTGTAACGAGAGAACACTGTCCAGAGGCCGGGGCAGTGCACTCAAAAAGCTCCCGGCCGCTAATGATCATAAATGTTGATGCGCCTTAAATTAAACAAAAAATTGTCGAATACGTGTTTTCACCGAAAATATCCGTTTTGAGGTCCACTGGGTCCCCCCAAATAAGTGGTTTTTAGCCACTTCTTCTGTATGTGTAATGGAGAAAATCGCAGAATGTTCAAGCTTTAATATTTTATTAAAGTGCCACCCAGGAGCCCCTGAGAATATGCTTTTCATAAAAATCGTTCAACCGACAATGCCATTCACTGAATTTTTTTTTTTTCAGTTTTTTTTTGTGACTTTCTTTAAATACAGCTCAACTAAAGGTGTTAGAATCTGCAATAATTGTCTTTTTTCCGAATTAATAATATCTTGTAATGATTGGTATGGCATAACGGTCTGACAGTAGTATACTATCCTCAAGAATCATATTTTAATCTAGGAGAAACATCAATTTAAAAACAAAACCAATGAAATGATCTCAACGCGACCCTAAATATTTTATACATTTACCTGCTCTGGCAACTTTCAAGAGCACATTATTTCCGATGAAAATTCAATTAAAAAAAAAAAAAATTGATTAATGCCATCCATTAATGACTATTAAAAAAAAAAAATCTAGTCATTACCTTTTTGCCAAGTCAATAATTTAAGTCAATTACAACGATTCTAATACTAAAGTGCTAATTAGTATTTCTTTGCGGTTTCCTGGTATCTAAAAACTATGTACAGTGATTTTTTTTTATTAATTTTAAATATTTTTTTTTTTTTTAATTTTATTTTTGACTATATATACATCAGAATTGTAAAAATTTATTATTTTTTTTTTGAGACCATAATATAATTTAATGCGCAGGATTTTGAGCCCACTGTCACAATGAATGGTAGTGATGCAATAACGTGTCACCTGATCCTAAATTCTGGCCTCCATAATTGTTCTGTAACAAAAAAAATAAAAATAAAACAGAATTAATAAAATTCAGCTAAAAGCAAAGTTGGAAAGCGGTACAATTTTTATTGCAATGGCATATTCTGTCCCTAATATTTTCAAATAAATATAAGGGCCTGATAAGGCCCAAGCTAGGAACGGGAGGAAATCCCCTTTGTCATGAACCCAAGTATCTAGGGGTCATTTTTGACCCAAAAGCTGACATGGAATTCTCAATTGCAGGCTAGCACAAATAAAGCCAGAATTGCCCTTAGAAGGTGTAGGAGGATATGTGGTAAAAGCTCGGGGCTTGAATCCCCAAGATGACGCTGTGGGTTTTTTCTGAGGGTCCATGTGTACTGTGACCATCAAGTGATCTATTAGGTGAGCTTGCTCATCTACAGCACCCTCTCCAAGTTGAGCTTCCTAAGGAATCCCAGAATATTGGAAGGTTCTAGGGTAGGTATTTCCCCCTCCCCCACCTGATAACCAACCAGGTTGTCAATCTTCTTTGGATGACGGCGTCGCAGTCGGTGAAGAGATTTATTGGAGTTTTCACCATCATCCCCCCACAGAATTTGCATGTACCATAATCTTCTAGGCCCAGATTCCTCAGGTTTCCCCTGAATCTGCAGTGCCCCGTGTGAAATCCTGTAAGAATATGGGTCTTGTTTTTATTCAGACTGATACAGTCTGATGGTGGGCCATGAGGCGACAGTGTGGTGGACAAGAGTCTTGCAGCGTGAGGTTTACTACCACGGCGCCCATGGAGGTTCTTTTGAACCTTCCACCGCTACACTTTCACATCCAAGGTGCGGCCAGAGTGGTAATTAGCGGATTAATGGGGCACGTCTCCATAGAATCCTAGACATAGCGGACAGCACTAACAACAGTGGGAGGAGCTGGAGGTGGACGCAATTTTGGGTCTACCTTCCGATGTTATGACTCCCAAGTACCACTTCCACAAGCCTTATAAGGTCCTCATTATCGACAAGGAGGCGTGGAGGAATGGACCGCCAATATTAGGCGACTCTATGTGGTACATGGACGGATCCATGATGCGAGAGGGTGTAGGGGGCGGTGTGTATGGGGTGTAAGGGCTGGTTACCTCCAGGGTTGTCATTTACTCAGATATACAGGCGACTCTGCGAGCTATTAACTCGTATGAGGTCCGTTGACACCTGGTACAGGGAGTGCCAAGAGCTACTCGTGGTGACTTAATTTTGATTGAATTGGCTCTTGCGTAGATGTTAATCTATTTAGTATCCTTTAATAGTTGTGGACTGCGCCACTTACATACAATTAAGGACAAATACAGTGGAATACCTAAAACTTCAGGTCTGAGAAAATTTTGTTAACTGAGAATTACGAATTTCTGCCCGTCTAACATCAATTTTATTTTATTCCATTAGTATTAGATTAGATAAGATTGAAGAGGGGGGGCCGAGCCTCATTCCACTGCGACTTGCATCAAGAGATCTATTTGAGTCCCCTAAATTCATAGCACATCCTTCAGCTTCGCCCTCTTAATCAGGCCTAGCAAAGCTGAAAGTGGCTCCATCATGAAGCTCATAGCTTTAGGATTGCTTGTTCCCATTAGTATACACAGCCAAATACAAAATGGCGGACTTACTTCTTGCAATTTTGCGTAATTCTCATGTGCCTTCTTTTTCAACAACGCAACGAAATTTTTGAAATTTTTTAAATTTATATCTCACATATAATTATATAAAATAGTGAATATTATGTTAGAAATAACATGATTTTTTTTATAAAAAATTTTAATTACGCAATTTGATAATTTATAAAATACCTACGAAGGAAAAATTAGTAAAAAAAAATTATAAACTAGATTTTTCATAGAAATAATTAATTATAAATAATTAGCCAATCACAGTATAGAAATGAAGATATCAAATTGTGGGCGAGGTCCTCATAATAATTCTAAATTTCTGATTGGCCTAACATACACGTCCACATTTTACACCTATTCTGCCTACACAGTGATTGGTTAATTATTTATAGCTAATTATTTTTTAAGAAAAATCTAGTTAAGAATTCTTTTTTATTACTAATTTTCCCTTTGTAGGTATTTTATAAATTATCAAATTGCGTAATTAAAATTTTTTATAAACAAAAAAAATCATATAATTTCAAAAACTCCAATTTTCCCGGAAAAATGTTTAGAAAATAGGAAAAACCATTTTTTGAGAAAATTATAAAAAACTGAAAAAAAATAAATATAGAAAAACATTAAGTAAAGTCGCATTTTTTGATGGATTTTTGCCCGAAATCTTTGGGTCTGTTACGGAGGTAGTATCTAAACGTTACTTATTCAGACACACAGTTTTTTTGCGTATTCAGGGGGACTCCAAAATTTGTATTTCGAAAATCTGGCACTATCGTAATAATTCCTCCTCTTATTAGGAGTAAGAGAAAGTAAAAAGATACAATATTAGCGAGTCATTTTGATTAAAAAATTGTTACATTATTCAAGTATTTGTAGAAAACCAAAGTTAATTCTATACAGTTAATTTATAGCGGTCGTAACGAACACCAAAAAACATTAATTCTATACATTATTAATTTTTGGTTAACTAACATGTTGCATTTGTGTTGTTGAATTCTTATGTGGTAGATCTGGAGTATCCAGCGATTCACACGAACTGGAATCCAAGGCAGATGTTGATGTCCCAGCTACCAGGATTTTATTATTGCCACCAACTCCATGACTAGGGCTGGCCCCGCCGCCGGCTCTGAAAATGGTAAGTTATATTTCATTATTAAAAAAAAATTTCTATTGATAAAATAAATTTAGGATTTTATCCATTGTCCGGCTGTGAAGACTCATAATAGAGCAGAGTTGTCAAACTATAGGCCACTGATGGGGTGGTAAAATTTGTTCCGGACAGCATCACATGGAATCCAAATGTTTCTAAATATCTTAATAATTTGATATAAATAAATATCAAGGACTTAGGAAGTATAGGATAATTAAAACAAGTGAACAATGCACAATGCACTTAAGCTGCATACACTCAACATTTTATTGACTAGGACAAACACAGTACATAAACTAGGGTCTCCGTTCCTAGTTAATTGGCGAAAGCCAAGGGAGAAGGTAGGGATTAGCTCAGTGATGGCGCGCTGGACTAGCAACGCGAAAGTTCCGGGTTCGAATCTGCCCTTAAAATTTTCTCTTCCTAGGAGCCTCTACAACTCACTGTTCCGGTGATGGGCATGCTGTCTTTAACTAGAGAACACTGTTTGGAAGCCGGCTGTGCATTGGAAAGGGCTCGGGAGGGGGGCACAATAGATCTTTCAGGTCGCCGTGCGATAATTCCTTACAACAGTCTACATCTAGACCTCTTATTGTAGGTCGCAGTGGAATGAGGCTCTGCTCTCCCCGTCTGCCAATCTAATCATTTATAATCAATGGTATCCAGAGGTCCCAGGATGCGGCGCAGGATGACTTCGAAAATGCGACCCAAAAAACAAATTTAATCCAATATAAATACATAATTTATTAATTTTTTTAAAAATATTATTCTGATATATTTGTGGCATCTTTTGGGAGGAGTGAAGAGGGAAATATCTCGGCTTGACACTTTATTTTTTATATACGTTTTCAACAAAGTAGGAAAAAGCGCTTCAAATTTTAAAGTTGTCTAGGATGTTACCTAGACAAAGTTTCAAATAGAACATATAGCAGCTGCAATCTGAGATTCAATTCAAAGACTAAGACTTTATAAATCCCATATCTTCTCAGAGATTAATATCCCTCGCCTTAAAAATCCTGCCTTATCCATGGTCTTCGCTTTTTGGCAACATCAAACACTTGTCAGCAACTATTTTCAAGGATGAAGTAAACGAAGAGTAATATTAGAACCAAAAATATCACTAGTTAATTGGCGGCAGCCAAGGGAGAAGGTAGGGATTAGCTCAGTGGGTAACGCGCTGGACTACCAACGCGGAGGTCCCGGGTTCGAATCCAGCATGCTGCCCTTAAAATTTTCTCTTTCTAGATTCTCTACAACTCACTGTCCCGGTGAGGGGCAGTGTTGTCCTGTAGCTAGAGAACCTGCTTACAGGCCGGCTGTGCATTGGAGAAGGCTCAGGGGGGGGCACCATCGATCTTTCAGGTCGCAGTGTAGTAATCCCCTACAACAATCCACAAGTATCGTAATCGTGTCAAATTTGACGATATCGTTTTCATCCGGAAATACACGTTTTGAGGCCTCCTAAATCCAAAAAAAGAAAAAAGTGATTTTTACAAAATGGTGTGTATGAAAAATCGTAGAAAGTTCAAACTTTATATATATTCCGTTGAGGTATCACCATGGGGATCCGGATTGTTTGTTAAAATTCCTCAACCGGAAGTACCACTTAACTAATTTTTTTTTTACTTTTTTGCGTTTTTCTCAAAAATGGCTTCGACGATTTTCTTGAAACTTAGTATATCAACTACATATAAAGAGCTACAACTTTTATTTAAAACATTTCTCCAGGAAAAATTCAT